>OX457046.1:26039276-26116776 GCA_949752735.1 Lumbricus terrestris
ACACTATAGGCACCAAATGTTCTAATAATTGGGTTGGCTCGATAACTTGCAACAGACTGCAGGAAATATTTACATAGCGCCTCGAAATGAGGAGCTTTTCAGACTCGTCCTCAACTCAACATCGTAGATCTACTATCCAACAGTCTTCACGACAACATAATTATGTGGATTCATTGATCAAGCGTTTAGCCCAGCGAAGACTTTGTGTACAGAATATTCTACAATTAGCTGAGGAAGGTCATTTGGAAAGTGCGATTGCAAACACCACTTCGACTTTCCACTCTCGCCTTTGGACCAAACTCTTCAAGCTATCGTAGTTTAATTACCTCAACTTGCCTTAATTTAAATGTATACCGGGAGCAAGAACACGAGGGAGGCCGAGGATGGGCTGGCTTGTCAACATCGGAACATGGATGGGAACAACTCTCGGACAGACTCTGGTGGACACAAGGGGCAGGAAGAGGTGGAGGAAGCTCGTCCATGATGCGACCAACCCTCGGATCGAGGATGTTTGACGACAAGACAAGACAAGCCTTAATTTACGGCACAAAATAAAATACACAGAATTAGTGTTTACAAATTTGACAAATTATTATTTATTTCGAGGACTTTGAACCCGGAAACCTCTAAATACGTCCGTAAAACACAGTATGTCTCCACTCTCCAGCCGTGTCTGATAATAAGCCAGGAATCTACTTTATAGCAATCCATCATTATGCTATTAGTCAGTTGTGTATACCTATATACACCAGCAGCGCCATATACCACGATAGGAACACGGCTCCACGGCTGTTCTGGCTTGCATCGCACGCAGGCCATAAATTGCAGCCGTACGCCCCGGTATACAACCGACAAGCAGCAGGAACACGTTGAGCATCTGCCTTCTCCTGCAACGTTCGTAGACAATCGAGGAAGCTCTGAGCAACTGCTGCTGATTGCCTCCAAACATTTCGCTGACAGGTATATTTATACCAAGCGCGTATTATAGGCTGTGACTCTTCGCAATAAAAATGTTCCGACGTGGCAAAACTACGGAGATGATAATATTAGATAATGCTATATATAAGCTCGTCTCACATAATGTCAACCTTCGAAATTTCATAACAGCGACGTCAGGGAGCTGTAAGCAGTTAAGTACTCTCTCGCTTAGCTTCAGAGATGTTAGAGCAACGCTTTGCATATTGGAAGTTTACAATTCCACTACAATTGGACGTATATACATAATAAATATACGCATATATATATATATATATATAAATATATTGTAAAGGGTTCTACGGCCGTCTACGAGGATGACTATCAAAGATAAGGCCCGAAATGATATAATAAACGTCGATTTATTCAATAGAGCAAGTTATACAATGAATTAACTACGTTACCGTCCAGACGATACGAAGAAGACCAGACCAGAGGTCGAAGCACGGCAAACCCACACGACAGCACGGCTAACGAAGCCAAGGAAGACGGATGAACAGCCAGACCACCAACAGGGCGAAGAAGGCGACGTAGAAGATGAACCCGCAGGTTAACTCGCCAGCAGCGAGGGACACGACCGCTCTCAACGGGAGAAGTACCACGTACCACCAAATACCACAAATGCCGTAAGTGCCGTCAAGACCCACGGCCACCGTTCCTTAAATAGACAGGGCCACTCCTACTACACCCACGTGCCCAGTCATAGAGAGAGAGAGAGTACGGAAGATCAGGAGGGCTAATGGCTACATATCCCCCACCCAACAGCATGAGGAATCCCGAGGGGATGACGAAATATAGCAGAAAGCACTACACCTAACAGTTCACATAGCAAGAATCACTAAGTACTATACCAGTACAAGTTAACGTACTCAGCAATTCCGCAACAACTAATGCAGCGCAACACTAAATAAAGGCATCATATAACTGAGAGTTCAAACAATTATACGAATCAAAAGAGAGTTCAAACAATTATACGAATCAAAATGAGAGTTCATACAATTATACGAAAAAAAATGAATTTGGACACAAAACGTGTATCAAAAATGATCCAAATTGCACAAAGTCATTGGCCAAAGCCATACTAACTAACATACGAATTAACGATTTCATATAACAGCAGAAACCCAAACCCCCAACAAGAACCCCCAACACCTTTGAAGATTCCACCACTTTTTTTTTTGGAAAGTGTCTGACCAACACACGAAGGACACTCACTGAAGTGTTCCTCGCACAAATTTCCCTTTCAGAAGTTCCATGACAATCTTTGCACTGAATGAAGATTTTCCACTGACAGAAGTTTCCATTACTGACAATTTCACATGACTGACGACTGCACTGCATCCCTACAGCACCGACGACTGACATCCTGACACGCAGTTCCTGGAATACGACGAACGCAACAGAGAGCGTCTCTGTTACGCCCTGATGACGCCGCAGTCAGAACCACTGTCAAGACACATTGACGTTGCCTCGACAGGGTCCCAACCCCGTGACTCCGAAGGACGACTAAGAATGTCCGGCAGAACGTTCAACCTGCCAGGCCGATGCCTGATGTCGAGATTGAACTGTTCCAGCTCCAGACTCCAGCGCAAGAGTTTCATTTTTTTATTCGCCATCTGATGTATGAACTGCAGAGGTTTGTGGTCTGTGTATACAAGGACGAGTGTCGACCCAAAGTATACAGAGAAGGCTCTCAGCGCTACCATCAAAGCCAACGCCTCCTTTTCAATCGTCGAGTACCGAACTTCATGCTTCAGAAGCTTTCGGCTGATGAAACAGATCGGATGTTCCAGTCCATCGTGCACCTGGAACAAACAGGCTCCCACACAGAATTGAGATGCGTCAACACCAACACAAAATTGTTTATCAAAATCAGGAGGTCTAAGAATAGGTCTAGAAGCCAGACGAGATTTCAGATCAAGAAAAGCATTCTCCGCCTCCACATTCCATTTAAAAGGAATTCCTTTCTTCGTTAACGCCGTCAGCGGCAAAGCAATGTCAGAATAGTGAGGTAAATATCGCTTATAATACCCCGCAAGCCCTAAGAACGATTGTACTTGCTTCTTATTTCCCGGCCTAGGAAAACGTAACACCGCTTCCACCTTTTTTACCCTAGGCTGCACACCATCAACACCAATGTGATGACCCAAAAAGTCCACCTCCGCATTCGCAAACACACATTTTTCCAAGTTCAATGTCAAACATGCATCCGCAATCCGACTTAACACTTTACGCAAGTGTACCAAATGATCAGACCATTCCAAACTGAAAATAATGATATCATCCAGATACGCATCACAAAAATCATCCAATCCATTCAACACTTTCGTAATCAACCTAGAAAACGACGCTGGAGCATTCTTCAATCCAAAACTCATGAACTTCCACTGATAATGACCCTTTGGGGTTACAAAAGCAGTCAACGGGACTGAATCAGGATGCATTGGAATCTGCCAGTACCCTTTCGTCATATCCAACTTCGTCAGAAACCTTGACTTCCCAAGACGATCAATTAAGACCTCCACCCGGGGCATAGGAAATGGATCCGCCTGAGTCACTCCATTAAGTTTCCGAAAATCTGTACATAAGCGATCCGTACCATTTGGCTTAGGAACCATAACGATCGGAGCCGCCCAAGGACTTTCAGATTCCTCAATGATCCCAGCCTTCAACAACTGTTCCACCTCTTTCTCCACCTTAGCCATCCGTTCCGGATTTAATCTATAAGGCGATTGTCGAACAGGACGAGCACCTTCAACTAATTCAATCCTATGTGACACCATATCCGTTTTATCCGGCATCGGACTAAACACATGTGCAAAGTCATTCAGAACATCACGCAATTCATCACGACATTCCGCAGACACATCACATTGTAACACTTTATCTTCCAAAGTCACCTCATGCAACTTCACATCATTCACTAACATCACAGGAGCAACAACATCATCCGGTACATCATGCAACACATCCACACGATCCACATACCGCTTCATAAGATTCACATGCACCACTCGTTCCGTTTTCCGTCTATCCGGCGTACACACTAAATAATCAACCGGACCAAGACGACGCAACACCACATAAGGACCACAATATTTAGCCTGCAAAGGTTTACCAACCAAAGGAATTAACAACAGTACCTTTTCACCTTCCTCAAACGTCACAGCTTTCGAATTCTTATCATAATGTTGCTTTGATTTAGATTTAGCCAGAACAGCATTTTCACCTGCCATGCTCAACGCCACACGCATACGTTCACGCAATTGCAAAACATACTCAATGACATTCTTTCCAGCCACTTCCTTTGCAACATCTTTAGACAACCATGCCTCTTTCATCAATTGAAGCATGCCCCTAACATCTCTACCAAACATCAAGTCAAAGGCAGAAAACCCAGTACCCTGTACAGGCACCTCTCTGTACGCAAACAAAATCCAAGGCAGCATGGTATCCCAAGAACCCGGATACGTTTCAGCCATGGCCTTCAACATATCCTTCATCGTACGATGAAAACGCTCACACATTCCGTTAGATTGTGGTCTGTAAGGACTAGTCTTCAGTTGTACAATACCACATTCATGCACAAACACTTGCATCAACTCAGACATGAACTCACTACCACAGTCAGAAAGTAATTCTTTCGGAAAGCCAAACATCGTAAACAACTCACACAAACATTTAGCCACATCCTGCGCCGTATGAGTCTTCAACGGAAACGCAAAAGGAAAATGCGACGCCCAGTCAATGACAGTCAGAATAAATCTATTCCCCGTAACATCACACACACTCAATGGACCCACGATATCTATCGCAATTCTGTCAAACACTGCTTGCATAACAGGCACACTGACCATAGGCGCTCTATAATTCCTGTTACCTTTTCCCAACCGCTGACACACATCACACGACCGACAATACTCACGTACATCCTTATTTACCATTGGCCACCAAAAATGTTTCAACAATCTGTCCAATGTCTTCTGTGTTCCCAGATGACCCGAAGCAGAAATGTCATGTGCAACGCGCAACAATTTCTTTCTCAACTGAAGGGGCACAACCACTTGTGACACACCCATGCCATATGGCGTTAATTTATCGGCCCACCGTCGCACTAACACACCCTCGACTAACGTATACGGTTGTACACCACTATCGATCGTCGATTTATTCTCCGCCTGTGCAAACATTGGAGCCAAATCCCCGCAGTCTCTTTGCCTCATTATAAATTCAGCTCTTGGAACACAGATTTCTGTCCAGTCGGTGTCAACACATTCATTCACAGCGAATAAATCAGCCAGGCCTAAATCACCTGTCGCTAAAAGCTCAGAGTCATTTAACGCATCCACTAAATCACCGGTCAACAATGCACCGTCGGTCGACTCTGTACTATGACCCAGACTCGTCGTCTCCACGCGCGTCGGTTCAGTGCACACAGCCGACTCTGTCTCTGTCTCACTGCGTTCTGCTGCATACTGTCGAGCCCTAGCTCTCGTCGTGATAGCTACATCAACAATTTCTCCTGCTAAAGCAACGTCATTTCCAATCACTACAGAAATAGCATTCATCGGCAGAGACTTCATCACACAGCACAAAATTTCACCTTGTACAAATGCACATTCCAGATTCACGCTCACAAGAGGGCACTCCACAATCGTACCAGAAATACCACGCAGAAGTCGTGTTTGATTTAGGTGTACATAATCACATTCAGACAACCATTCAGCGCTAATCATTGACTGAAGGGCTCCCGAATCTCGAAGCACCACCACCTCCTTTCGTTCATTCAACTCATTAATGACACACCCAGTCACACAGAAAGGAGCATACATTTTATCTACAGTTTCAATAGGCTTCTGAAAACTCTGTTCCTTAACAGGTGCCGACAAAGTTTGTACCAACCCAACAGGTTTCTGACCCCGCCAGTTTTCAATTTCCACCCCCTCTTTACGTTTCAATTTAAAACATTGGGCCTTGACGTGCCCAGGGGCTCTACAGAAGCCGCACGTGACCTGTTCCCCAAATCCATCCTCATCATCATGTTTTCGAAAAGGCTTCTTAAACCCATACGTCCCTCTTTGAGGCGAACGTTTTCCCCATTTCGAATCTTGGCGCACACCTCCACTGTGCCCTGAGCCCTGACGCTCCCACACCTCTTTCTTCTCACTATCATCAGATGAGAACCGGTTTGTACGCTCAGAAAAATCCCTGTGGAATCCCCCAGCATAATTACTCGGCCCCTGTTTATACAAAACAGCGTATTCATCTGCCAAACGTGCAGCACTCGCTACAGTTTCAGGACTTTTGTCCAACAGCCATCTGTGTACCTCTAACGGTAACGCTTGTACAAATTGCTCCATCTGCATTACTTCCTTAAATTTAGCCAAATCATCCCACGAATTCGTACCCTCGACCCAACGCTGAAAAGGGATTTGAAGACGGTACGCATAATTGGCATAAGTCTCCCGTGGTTCTTTACGCAACCCCCTAAATTTCTTCCGATAAAATTCAGGTATCCGTTCATATGCGTTTAGCAGCGAACTTTTCACCAAATCATAATTCACACAATTTTCCAACGACAACGACGCAAAAACTTTTGCCGCCTTTCCCGATAGTTGTGGTTGCAGAAGGGAAGACCACTTCTCTATCGGAACATTATGCAAAGCCATTGCCTGCTCAAATGCCGCAAAATAATGTTCAATGTCCGAGGGGTCAAATTTAGGAACAAATTTCATTGCCGCCCCAAAACGAAAATCCTCGTTGTTCTGCACAGGACGGTCTGTTACAGGTCGTACTGCAACACCTCCTAACTCCATTCTCCTCATTTCAAGGTCCATATTCATCCTTTTCTCCTCTATATCAAATCTCCTTTTCGTCTCTTCGGCCTCAGCCGCCATTTTCATTTTCTCTTTCTCGACCTCCGCTGCCATTCTCATTTTCTCTTTCTCATCTTCAGCTGCCCTAAGCATTTTCTTCTCCTCAGCCTCAGCTGCCATTCTCATTTTCTCTTTCTCATCTTCAGCTGCCCTAAGCATTTTCTTCTCCTCAGCCTCAGCTGCCATTCTCATTTTCTCTTTCTCATCTTCAGCTGCCATTCTCATTTTCTCTTTCTCTACTTCCCATGCAAATTCACGGTCCTCTTTAAATTTCAGACGCTCTATTTCTAATGCTTCTCTCTTCGCTTGCGCCTTCAGTTTCCATTCCTCACTTCCATGTTTAGGCGACAAAGCCATCTTCGCCAACTTCAGTAATTGAGGTTTCTTTAAACCTTTAACGTCCTCACCCAACGTCGCACAATATTGCCTCAACTCCTCCACCGGCAATTCCACTATGTCATCCCACTCAAGAGAACTACCGTCCCCAGAAGACGCCATAACAGTCTAACTGCGCAGACCAATGACACTAAATTCTCCCCGAATTCAAAATTCTCACGACCGTCCACTTCAAGACCGTCGCGAAAGCACACGCCAAAACGCGCAAAACTCTCCGCCGCAAAACCAATAAATAGCCCAGGCCCCCACAAAACGAAATGCGACTTCGCATAAATTTTCGACAAATATCGACAAATGTTCTCACAAAATTTCCCGAAAACCAACCGGACTAACAAATATCCGAAATTTACCACCCGCAATATCGAGCAAAAGGATGGGCCCCCATCTGTAAAGGGTTCTACGGCCGTCTACGAGGATGACTATCAAAGATAAGGCCCGAAATGATATAATAAACGTCGATTTATTCAATAGAGCAAGTTATACAATGAATTAACTACGTTACCGTCCAGACGATACGAAGAAGACCAGACCAGAGATCGAAGCACGGCAAACCCACACGACAGCACGGCTAACGAAGCCAAGGAAGACGGATGAACAGCCAGACCACCAACAGGGCGAAGAAGGCGACGTAGAAGATGAACCCGCAGGTTAACTCGCCAGCAGCGAGGGACACGACCGCTCTCAACGGGAGAAGTACCACGTACCACCAAATACCACAAATGCCGTAAGTGCCGTCAAGACCCACGGCCACCGTTCCTTAAATAGACAGGGCCACTCCTACTACACCCACGTGCCCAGTCATAGAGAGAGAGAGTACGGAAGATCAGGAGGGCTAATGGCTACAATATATATATATATATATATATATATATATATGTACAGGCCTAATATATACACGCATGACCTAGAATGGTATAAGCAATCGTAGCCTGGTCTTTGACCTTGAAAAATCTGGTTAAGTTGATTATGCTCTGGTCCATTCTTTATAACTCCGCCACTGGTTGCACTCTGCCAGCGCCAGTCCCAAGCCTAGATAAGAGAGGAGGGCGTCGCTAATGGTCTTTGTTACAGCACAGTGACGTTAAACTGCAAATACCACCACTATTCTTTATTGTCTGTAACTGCTAGGGCTTCCCGTATAGCCTACAGCTGAGCTCTAGCCAAAATTCATCCTTAATGAAGACGTAATATAACGTATCTCGAAAATGGAATCTGAGCATGAATTCTTAGTATAGCCTATATATTAGTGTGGTTCACAGATACATGGTAAAAAATAAAGTTCAAGCTAAAAACCAGGGCGCCCTCCCAGTTTGTTAGACTTATCAATAGTATTATTGAGACAAAATTTCAGCTTCCTATTCCAACTGGAAGGCGGTGCTCAACGACTGTCTTACTTTGCATGGGCCAATGAAAAGACGTTAATTGTAGAAATAAATGTGTTGAGCATATATTCCAATACAATTGTGCTTTATTTCAAAATAGATGATACATTACTGTAACATGACAATATGTGTGACACTTAAATAATTGGTGAGCTTGAAATATAAAATTTCAGTAGGTTTTAAATATGGAAAATGTCAAAAAATGTCAAAAGCATCGTTAAATCCACGAATGTCTATTGTTCTCGTTTTATGACTCCAAACATACGATGACGTCTACACTGTAGAAGGCTTTGCAAGCACAGTGTCAACAGCATATTTCTTTGTTGATTGAGTGGGAACAGCTTTTCTATTTGCCTCAACCACTTGGAGAAAATACTGTTTTCTTCTTCTTCGAGAGATCCTCGGTGGTCGAGTGGGTTGGTAGCCCGCTCGCCGCGCCGGCGGCCTGGGTTCGATTCCCGGTCGGTCAGAGATTAATTTCTCGGATCTTTACTGCGGGTGGCTCGGTCGCAATATAAACGTGGAGTAGCGGTGGTGAAGGATCTCACCCTCAGGGTCGAAGCCATAACACAGCCGCTATATAAATATGCGATTACATTTACATTTACATTTCGTCAGTGATGAGTCAGTTTAATTCCTTGAACAGCTTCACACTTCTCTCAGCCATGTCATTTACCACTCTCAATTGCTGACTTCAGCCTCTACCCTGCTGATAATCATCATCGATCGTCAGGCTATTGCACTGGTGTAAGTATAAAAAGGAATCACCAAATTTCAGGCGTGGCAGTAGTGTCAGTGTTCACTGGGTTGCAAACTCGCCCAGGCAATTCCCCTCCTTCTGTATCGCAACACTACCGTCAAGATCCTTTCCCTAGGATTTGCAGTCATTCCGTAAAAAATCGTCACCTTATCTGAACCATATCAGGCAGATGGCAGCATAATAGTGTCAGACATTCAGCGTCATCTGAAAGGCACTAAGTATTGATAATTTTCTAGAACATTCATGGCAGCAATGTTGAGCTCCTACAAATAATAGTCACCTGAATCAAAGTCCTATATCAATCGAAATTGACAGATCTTGTCCTGGAGTTTCAGCAGCAAGAGGATGCCTTTGAGTGAAGGAGGGCACCCAATCACACAAAAGGATGAATCTGAGTTTTTCTTTTCCCTTAGATGAATACTTCACGTTGATTGCTAAATCGTACAATTATTTTGATGATATGCAGTAACCTGGCCATTCAAGAGCAAGAGGAGGCCTGTATCCATGCCTTTGAGTGAAGAAAGGAACCAAATCACACAAATGGAGGAATCTGAGTTTCTTCCCTCATCCTCAGGTTGAATACGTCGCGTTCATTGGTATGTCGGCATATTTTGATGGCATACAGTAACCTGGCCATTCAACGTGCGTTGTAAATTGGGCTCTCCAGTTTCTTATTGAGGGCTGACTTCCAAGGACAACCATTGACACCTCAATGACTTCTTGGTAGTCGTCTCTGAAATTGACTTTAATTTCAGCAGTCTACTTGATGAAACTGATCGCTCTCTCATGGGAGGCTTCAGTAGCGGATACGACTTCCAGTACTCGTATGTTGTCACGTGTCACACCATCCCACACAGCTTTAAATCTCTTTAAGATTGGATTCTAATTTGGATTAGATGGACAACAACACAAGATGAATATTTTGGCTTAAATCAACTCCATCACAATGACCACCGCAGGCCAACCACAGGAACATTTTACATATCCTCTTTTCCAGAAAAACGTACACTTCACTAAAACGTCCGGTGTTGTGTCAAAGATCAAGTCTTAGCCATTATCAGCGAGTCTCAGTAACTTCAGAAGATGATGAATGACCTTGCATTTAAATTATATCCTGTCATAGAGGGACACTTGGGCATACCAAAAGAGTTTAGCGACACCATCACCTGAAACTAGCACTCACAGGCGGTCAACATTTCCAGTGTACTGCAAGTGGTTAATTTGGTACAAATTCAGATCTTACAGCTTCAGCATGCTCCATCTTGGCTTCTTAAGCACTCCATATGAATGGTTTTCCGTGAAAATGGCAGGACAAAAGGATCGCACATAAGCGCTGCAGTAATTGTGACCGACAATCTCAATGCTTCATGATCAGATCACCTGAAGTGTTATTGCTATCAAAATGCACTTGTCACTTGATGACTAAACAGCTGTCAAGTAGCTAGCACTGACTGTAATAAGTATGATATTACAACAGAATCTATTTCAAGTTCATCTACGTGACAAGGGTTGAGGTTTTTGATCAAGCTAAAAGACATCAAGATTTCTTGCTAATACTACTACATGGTAATATTTCGATGTCGTTGAGCACCGCCTTCCAGTTGGACTGGGAAGCTGAAATTTGGTCTCAATAATACTATTGACAGGTCTAACAAACTGAGAGGGCGCCTTGGTATCTAGCTTGAATTTTATTTTTTTGGACCACCCTACTATATATATATATATATATATATATATATATATATATATATATATATATATATATATATACAGACATAACGTTAATCACTTTCAGAGTCGTAAAGGTCATAATATTGTAATAATGTTGTAATATATATATATATATAATATGTAATATATATATATATATATATATATATAATATGCATACCTCTACCTTATACTGCCTCCGTCTGCCTTCTACTACCTCCCTCTTCAAGAACGTATACCGACGGTGTGGCATGTGCTGCGATTCGTTATCCATATATAATATGCTGCCTAAAACATTGGTGCGCAAAATAACATAGGCTACTCGATCCATAAAGTTGACATTTAAGCAACCTGCCTGTTGTCTATACTCTATAGCTAGTAAGCTCAAATGATATGCAATTATGCATCGTTACATAAAGAAATCGCAATTGAGACTCGCCTCTCAAGATGTGACATGTTGTATTGTCAGGTGGATTTTGTGAATCACTTGCATATAGTATGACTCTGATTCGAGTTCATATGCGTGCACATGTCTGGCGTGTAAGACTCATATTATTCATTCATAACGTCATAATTAATACATATATATATATATATATATATATATATATCATATCATATCAATATCCATAGGCACAGTGCCCGTAGGAGTCCGACGCCACTCTTTGTCTGAGTCTGTCTCGTGACATGTTACCCAGCTTCAACCGGTCCGGTCAGCTGGTCTGCCCCATACCATTAACATCTTGGAGCAGCTGGACCACCTTATCTGATTGAAGGGAATATGGGAGAGAGGCATGAAGAACAACCTGGGTCAATGCCCGTATGTGTCCCATGCTCTCTTCTCCGAGTACATATATATATATAGTGCATATAATATGTGGTGTGTGTATATATATGCGTGTGTGCATATGCATATATATATGATATATATATATATATATATACACGACATAAAATTATATAAATGTATGGCAGGAGGCTGCACCTGCTGATTCTCATCACCATCGTCTTAATGAGAGAGAAAGACAGTGAGAGGCAGAGAGACAGAGACAGATGTACATATGCAAAGAGGAAGAGACGGAAACATAGACAGACAGATTCAATGACGCAACAAGCGGGGGGAAGACAGGGAAAGCAGATATGCAGAATCGGCGAGGGAGGCACAGGGAGACAAAGGGAGGCAGAGGTAGGCAGTAGAAGGCAGGGGAGGCAGTACAAGGCAGAGGTATAGGCAGTAGAAAACAGAGGTAGGCATTAGAATGCAGCGGAGGCAGAGGGAGGTAGTAGAAGGCAGACGGAGGCAGTATAAGGTAGAGGTATGCAGTAGAAGGCAGGGGAGGTAGTAGAAGGCAGAGGGAAGCAGAGGGAGGCAGAAGGAGGCAAGGGGAAGGTCTGGGTCCAATTTGAATCTCTTTATCATCAGATACACATCTGCGTATCTTCAAGAACGTATACCGACGGTGTGGCATGTGCTGCGATTCGTTATCCATCATTGATAGCAGTCGTATACTCGCCCCCCCCCCCTGCATGCCGCATCAATAACTGTGGCAGTAGCAGCAGCAGCAGCAGCAGCAGCAGCAGCAGCAAAGGCATCAGTGGTATTCTACGGAAGACTCCATCACCCCAGGCGGTTGAACAGCCATCCCCCTTCTTCCGCCCGATAATTAATTATCGTCGATCGTGAATGAAGGTAACTTAAATTCCATCCCAAGATGCACCACTGCACGGCCAACCTGTTAATTATTAGCGATAGTAGACAAACGCTTAGGAGCAACTGCTTCACTTCGCTATAGATAACAGACCTAAAGCGTCAGTGGAAGCCTGGAGCATGGGAGAGGGCGCTACACACCTGAGTATATGTATCTTGATTCGATAAATATATAGATGTATATGCACGCGGCATACATACATGTATATAAAATCTATTTATCTTGATTGGATAAGTATATAGATGTAACCACCTACGTATAGGCTACAGTAATACATACATTGGTATATTTATCTTATTTATCTGTGCAGATCAACCAATAATAAATCTTGGATCGTTAGATGTCGTACTAGACAACTGTTCCGGAAATGCTCCGTTCTCCGAGGAAACCTTCCGCCTTTGCCTTCCACCTCCGCCGAACTTCACCCTACCGCCGCCTCCGCCGTTCATTTCCGGCGACTGTGGCGACACCTACAGCTGGCAACTCGTCAGAAATGTAAGTTCTTCCCCATATAAGTTCTTTTCGGTCCGTTTCTGTATTACTCTGTAAGTCTGACATACGCTAGTTTTTTAAACACAGGCGCTATATGTTTAGTCCATAAAGTGAAATGGTATCAAGAGTGCTATTTCTCTGTTGCTCATGTATAACAAGGCAGTGTGAGAATTGTGGAAAAATAACTGGTGCTGGGGTTGGACTATGATATCTACTAGGAATGGGGTGTGAAAAACAGATTTAACTGTGGGGACCCTAAGAAAGACTTGGGTGTTGAAACCCCAGCACCCCGAGAACTCTCACCCTATACCAAAGATCAGTTTGAGAATTGCATGAAAATAACTGAGGAGTCAGACTCTGATTTATGTGGAGTTTTGGTATGCATAGGCCTACAATGAAGACCATACCATGTTGTCTTAAGAAAGACTAAAGGGGGTTTGAACCCACAGCCCCCCCACGGCAATTCCCACCCTCCAAGGATCTTTGTCTGAATTGTTTAATATTTATTATCTAAACAAGACTTATTCAGTTTGTCATGACTTGCACGTTCTCAACTGGACTTACATGACCTTGTCTCGTCTGGATTCAGTTTGACTCTTCTTGCCTCACTTAATATTACTTAGCATTATGTAATCCCACGCCATCTTGCCCCATCTCACCTTATCGTTCATACAACCCCCTCAATCCATACCTGACCTCACTTAGAATCACCTTATAGAATCACCTTAGAATCACCTTAGAATCACCTTAGAATCACCTTAGAATCACCTTAGAATCACCTTAGAATCAGCTTGGCTCGTCTCATCTGTATCCTCTGACTTAGCTTTGCTTACCTTAGGGCCTATAACCTATAGCTCTATGGTTTACCTAACTGAACTTAACTATTGTCTGATTTTACATTATCGTACCCTATACCTAGTCCTAAATTGCCTTAATATAATATATTATTGTAGGTGTAATTCGACTTAGCTTATCATATCATAATTTACTTCAAATGCCTGTTGTTTCATTTCAGAGTATAGCCTCGTCGGCCGATAATAATAATGCCGGTAAGAACTTTTATTATGCAGACTGCACAGCTGGCTCTCTTTCATCACTTCGTCAAGCTCATTGCTTATGTTAAATTATGCTAATTAATGAATTAATTATGCACACCCAACCATGCAGCATGACCTCGCAGTTGGATAGAAGAACATTTAACTTATTGTGCACCGTAAATAAAACCTAATCATCTGTTTTAATTACGCAAACGAATGTAATAAGGCACGCAGCATGTATTGCATATCGTCTGTCAAATGCATTCTATTGTTGCTGTTCCAAATCTCTTGTTATAATCGGAGTATCGGACTAATTCGCGGACTTATACAAAACTGCTGTTTCAGCAGAGACTTCTGACTTCATCAATCCGCAACAACACGGTAGTGCCTCGTCGAATTCTTTGAAACATTTAGAGTTAAACTTTTCTTGACTTGTAGGAATCTAAAACCGATTTTCTGGTCCTATTTGCAAGTCCATCAATTATATATATATATATAATTATATATAATATTTATATTATAATATTTACAATATCTACAGATAGGTATTTGTAGTATCAGCTACAGTATCAACCATGGGGTTGTGAGACAGTGAGAGTATAATATACAGGGTGGCTCAAAAAAAAACGTACCACCGGGGAAAATGCGATATCTTCGCAGCCGATTGGGGTTTTTCTGCGAAAATTTCACAATTTGAAGGGGAATGAATATACAACAATCCCTGAAAGTTTCATTTGAAACTTTTCATGTTTGCAAAAGTTACAGCTGTTCAAACTTAAAATTTCGTTTTTTCAATTATCCGGAGAATCATGCTCCAATACAAGTGATTTCATTAGGATGTTTGGCAAATTACAACACACACACATTGATGATGATGTCATACGACCTCACTATGAGCTGTAAAGAAGCTGTTTATGAAGCAATCTGCTGGTATTTGGTGATATTTTATAGATTAAGGTCTCAATTGGTGAACCCAAACAATGAACGTCATGGGCAAAGTTTCTGCAAAAGATCAAATGGGAACTCGGACTTTGCATGAACAGAGACTGAGACATCGCGTGATCATAGCAAAATACCCAGTGAAAAGTGGAGCCTGAGCACATTGAAGACTATCTGCAAACGTGTTTATGTAACGAAGATCAGATGTCGGAAGAGAGGCAGGAAGTGGTCGCTTGATCTGACGGAAAAAGCGCGATTTTCACGAAATTCGCTTGGTAATCGAAAGGTCAAGTTTGCAAAGCAAATCGTGGTTTCGGCATCAGATATGCCGGCGTGTGTTGCGGCTGCAAGAAAAGACTGCAATTAATCCCATTCAGTAGGTTAGATGTCAAACTCATCATTGAACTCGCTTACCCAGACTCATTGAAGACCAGGTATGCTCTAACATCTGGTTTTATTATGCAGCAGGACAGTGCGCCTGCTTGCTCGCACGGCAAGGTTGATTATGATGGCGCTACCTTATTGACATCAACTGAAGTAAATGCATTGGCAAAGATGATTTACAAACTCGCCAGACCTTAACCCTCTTGTTTATCACGTCTGGGGAGCTATGCTGGAACGCTGCAAGACATTTAATCCCAAGTTGGAGAACATTGGCCAGCTGAAGCAAGTCTTGCTGCTAATGTGGGGTCAGTTGCCGCAGGACCCGACCAACAAGGCCATACTGAGCTTCACAAAAAGAATTTGAGCTTGTGTTAAGGCAGGGAGTGGACACTCTCATTATACCTTACAATAAACTGCAAAACGGAATGCTGAGGTCGTAGTGAAAAGTGATATCATTTGACTTGGAAATCTACAAGTGACGTCAATTTTCCGCGGATAATTGAAAAAACGAAATTTTAAGTTTGAACAGCTGTAACTTTTGCAAACATGAAAAGTTTCAAATGAAACTTTCAGGTATTGTTGGAAATTCATTCCCCTACAAATTGGAAAATTTTCGCAGAAAAACCCCAATCGGCTGCGAAGATATCGCATTTTCCCCGGTGGTACGTTTTTTTTTGAGCCACCCTGTAGGGTTTCCTTGCAATGTTGTCGTATGATCTAAGCCTTAATGTCATCTACGCTGTAACACTGCTGGCATTATCAGATGTACAAAACATAAATAGTCGCAATACATCAATCAATTATCAATTCATTCACTCATTCCGAGAATTTGTATCGAGCATCATCAAGAGATCTACACAGAGGTGCTCCCAGCCCAGCCACAGCTAAAAGTATGATGTGAGCGACTTACGGTAGGCCTACATCTTTCCTGGCAGCTCTTTAGATCTACTCATTCACAGTTTCACACCCCTTCAACTAGTTGCCAGGTGCAGGCAATATTACCTGTATGGTCAGACAGCGGAGTCCCGGAGTTTTCAACAGAGTTCAAGGCCTCTAGTTCCTCTGTTTGCCATTGGTGTCGCTCATGAACCAGACATCCGGCAAAATAATTCATTATGTCATAAATCTTCCGAACTGTTCTCAGTTGAGGTAGAACTGGTGTCGAAACCCTGCAGAGGTTTGCAGCCCCACCTAACGAGTTGCAACGCACCCACAAGATTTGCAATTCAATTAGAAATTTAACAACTGTATACCTCCATTTTTTTTATCTTCAATGGTCCCATGGTATTTATACCTCGACCTTCCCCATTTCTATCGTGATTAGGTATTTCATGTAGACTCATGTGTGTATTTATATAAGATTTATGTAAGATATATGCATGTATGCGTGTATGTATGTATGCATGCATGTATGTATGTATGTATGTCTGTGTGTATGTATGTATGTATGTATGTATGTATGTATGTATGTATGTATGTATGTATGTATGTATGTATGTATGTATGTATGTATGTATGTGTGTGTGTATGTATGCATGCATGTATGTATGTATGTATGTATGTATGTATGTATGTATGTATGTATGTATGTATGTATGTATGTATGTATGTATGTATGTATGCAGTATGTATGTATGTATGTATGCATGTATGTATGTATGTATGTATGTATGTATGTATGTATGTATGTATGTACGTACGTATGTATGTATGTATGTATGTATGTATGTATGTATGTATGTATGTATGTATGCAAGCACGTATGTATGTATGTATGCAAGCACGTATGTATGTATGTATGTATGCAAGCACGTATGTATGTATGTATGCAAGCATCTATGTATGTATTTTACGTACAAGAACATTTATTATAGCGCACTTTTGTAATTCACAACGATGCCTTAATAATCGTGATAGCAGCTTTGTAGGTCTCTCCTCAATTCATATAACAGAGATTTAACCAGCAGAGAGGATTAAATATCTTTAATGGCTTTTACATTCTCAACAACCTAGCATATATGTATACATAATCGTACATTTTTATGTATATAACTATATATGTATGTATATATGCATGTATGCATGTATATGATTGTCTCTGGAGTTGTAATGACTTGCATTCGTTAGCAATATGTTGCGAGCGGTTGCCTTAGGCTCGGTAGTGTTCAGCTGTTTGCATTCTAATAAATCCATCCAGGCGATTGCTCGGAGCAATTTGTTCAACGAATTGTCACTCCATCTGACACCGCATCCACGACATCCACATCTGCTAATCCACCTACGACGAAACGACCGAGTAGAACGAGACAAGCCAGGCTCAATGACACAGACAGGGGAGGGGAACAAGTTAGCGGAGAGGAGAAGGACAAAGAAACAGTCACCGAAAACGAAAGAGGCAGAATAAAGGAAGAAGTTGTACAAAATCGCAAAGTAAAGATAAATCAAAAAGTCAGTTTTTCTCTATTTTATAGTTTTAAATAATTTTCCTGTAGCTTTGAGCAGATTCTGTGGATTTAACTTGTTTAACTTCAAATAGAAAAACTCTAAGCGGAACGGTTTTACGATGGTTCATAGTTTTTTTCATGTAAATCATTCATTCATTGTAGAATTTGGTTAGGACCTCTTACAAAACTACTCATGATGCAGAGGCGTTCCCAGCTGTGCCAGCTAAATAAAACTATCTGAAGATGAGAATGCCTGAGAATTAGTTATAGGCCTACATATATATGTAGATATATATATATATATATTACTTTAGAATACTTTCAGACGGATCTTTGGCAGTGGCGGCGCCAGGATTTCAGTTTTGGGTGGGGAAATTTCCAATTTGTTTTAGTCGTCCGGTCGAAATCTCATGAGAATTTTCCATTTTCATCGGCCAAAAATTCTGGCGGCTTTTTTAGTCATTTGGTGGAAATATTTCAGTTTTACATGTCGAAACGTCAAAAAACCCGGACGGATGGCCTTTTATGGGACTTAGGCCCCTGGGCGGCCTTTTCTCGGGGGTTTAGCCCCCCTAACTCCCCTGGCGCCGCCACTGATCTTTGGAAGTTGTTATTTTCATGTAGGAAGAGAGAGAGCGTATAGACTACAGACGTGTCCTTCTCACTCAACATACAAGCGGATGAACTTTACATAGCAGAAATGACTCCATATATATATATAATATATATAATTATATTGATTTATATATTGCCGAAATATCTCATTGATAAGCTCCTTTGCAAAAGCCGTACCAGGGTGACTATCGTCCATTCATTGGCACTAACTATGATCGACAGCATCGGGTCAGACGTTGGTGAGTGGGACGTATATATAGAGACAGTAACGAAGTGTAGAGAAAAAAAGGATCAGGGTAAATCCAGACTGGTATCAGGGTAACTATAACCTTAATGGAAAACAATCTGCAACGCTTATAATAGGGAAAGTTATCGCCATCAGTGCAGCGACAAAAACCATGCAAGACAGAGACTGTGGCATAGGCCTATATACGTTATCTGGTGAAAGGCCATTCCATAAACATCTAGATACATTAGCATAATGCTTAGGGTATACCTAGACGTCGTCTATGGCCATTCCAAGTAGATGGGTCAACTCCACATCATCCGATAAACACAGAGGCCAAAGGATCAGAACATGAACTGAACCATGAGACGGTTATCAATTACACCACGGCACTCAGCACATCGAATCGTAACACATCTAAAAATGTTTAGAGCCTCTCTCGCAGCTATAGTCAATCGTTCGTTCGTTCATTCATTCATTCACTCACTCACTCAGTCATTTGTCCATTCATTCACTCATTCACTAATTCGTCCAATTAATTAATTAATTCATTCATTCATTCACTCATTTATTCATTCGTTCATTCATTCATTCATTCATTCGTTCGCTCATTCATTCATTCGTTCGTTCGTTCGTTCATTCATTCATTCATTCATTCAAACGCTCGTCATCAAAATTCCGTGTTGCACAAACGCGTTAGCACTTGTCTTTACATACTTCTAAGCTTTGGCGATCACTAATAGGCCTACTTGTCTTTGCTTATGAAGTACTTCAGCTTAAGCCTTCAACCGTAGGCTATATATAATACCCACTGCCATGGTTTGTCTTGTCTGATGTCTTTTCAGATTCCGAAAGTGAAGACGGCCAAAATAACGCCAGATCTTTTATCAGATGTAACAACCTGTGCGAACGATGAAAGTATGATTGGTATCCTGATTCTAATGCATCATATTTTCTGCGTATACACCTGCTTTGTGATGCACATCGATAAATAAATATCAAGCAGATCGCGTGAAAACCTAGTACATATATATGCATACAAGCCCAGAGTTCTTAATTGATATATATATACATATTTATATATATATATAGAGAGAGACATACAGACAGACAGACAGATAGAGAGACAGACAGACAGACGAACACACACAGCCTGATTAATATACTCTCTTTCTCTGACGTGCATACTTTTTCCTGCATCTGACATTGTAGACGGTAGTCTGAACACCAAAAATGTGAATTCTCGTGCATACTTTCAAGGGGCATCATGGAATTTTAAACACGCATTTGCATATTATTGAACAGCAAAAGTGTCATTTTCCATCAAAGAAAAGTTGCACATTTCCGAGAAATAAATTTTTAAAGTTTTATTGTTTAAGTGATCGATTTACTTACTTGTTTAACTAAATTTTCAATCTGAGTTTACTTTTAATCACCTTCGCGATGTCCGACAGCAACATTAAAAAGCGCATTATTAATTCAGAAAAATTCTATCAGTGTCATAATTCAGGCGCATAGTTATAATAAATGTTTATTTTGCTATGGTATAAATTTACACTTGATTTGGGTCATTCTTTGATGGTAGGTTTGCTGGTTTTTGTATATGAGCGATATTACAGGCAAGTTGTGCTAGTCAAGGATTGCTTATTGGCGACGTGCGTTGTCTCCGGTCTTAATAGATTTGTTTTTGGGTCCATATCCACGCTACCTTTATGGTTTTTTCAGGCGGCCTATCTAAGATACATTTGGTTGTCTGCTCCACTCTATAGACCGTCATGACCCTCTAGTACCAGTCTCGGACTGTCACAGCATCGGTTTGGGTCCACTATTCCGATGGTCCACTATTCCGAGGGTCCATTATTCCGAAGGTCCACTATTCCGAACCCTAAACCTAACCCTAACTATAACCCTAACTCACTTCAACTCTAGGTCCCTAACCCACCCCATCCCTAAACCTAACCAACCCACCATAACCATAAACCTCCCCAACCCTAATCCTAAACCTAATCCTAACCCATCCAACCCTAACCCACCGTAACCCCAACCATAACCCTAACCCACTGTAACCCTAACCACAAGGATAATGAACCAAATATATCGGATATTCGGAATAGTGGACCTTCAGAATAGCGGACCCTCGGAATAGCGGGCCGTTACCCACAGCATCGTTTCCATATGCCTCTATTGACTCTTTGCAGTGAAATCACCTTCCACCACTATATATATAGCTCATGCTGGGATCTTATCTGGGAGCACTACTGTTCTTGTTGGATTTCTTTTTAAGATTTTTTAGGAAGGTTATTCCACAGCAAAGGGTCAAAAGAAACATAGGAACGATGTTCTGGCAGTTCGAGACTGGTACTAGAGGGTCATGACGGTCTATAATAGCTAGGCCTAGAGCGGAACGGACGACCAGAGGAATCTTTGGGCTCGAAGCACCTTTGATTGGGTTGCACTGTGAGAGGCGCATTAAAAATCTCTAAATATAAGAGTACAGAATAAAATAAATTCAAGGAGTATCTCAAGCTGTCTTTTTTTACACTGACCGACTTGTGATCTTATCATCATGTTTTGCTAGCTCTGAAGACTGTGCCAATTCTAGTTAGGACAAATTATTGCTTTTATGAGGAAACAACACTAAATCATATCATATTGTGTCTGGTCAAAAAAGGGGTGTTGCAGTATGGGCTCTCTGTGCAGAAACCCCTCGGCAAGAGAAAACATCTTCTGGGAATGACTAACTGAGGAGGAAACCCTAGATATCAACTTCACCTACAGAGGAGGGAGGTCATTCCAAGCAGAAGGCCCAAGCAACAAATTCCCCATGTTGGGTTAAAACAGACCTGGTACATGAAGCAAGACAGTTAATTCAATTGGAACACAGAGCGCAACGAACTAAACCAGCAGATTTGCATTTAAGGTCTGGGAAATATTTAGGACAATATCCAACTGAGATTTGGACCACAAAGAGCAACTTTTAACGAATGTGTAAACTTATAGGGAGCCAGCTGGTGTAGTTCTTCATACATGTTGGTAGAGATATCAGCAAACAAACCCAGGAAGACGTTTGCAGAATTTAAAAATTACAACTGACTGAAGAGGAGTAAGGCACAGCCTGGACTGGACAATAAGGAGTGAGTTACAGTAGTCTATGCAGGAGTAGATGAATGCATGTACAATAGTAGTAAGACCGAGGCCAATAAAGATTGTCTAATAGTTCTATGCTGTGTCAGTTGAAAATAGCAGTGTGAGTCAAACTCAGTATGTGCTCAATTAGGTGAGTGAGGAGTCGAGAGTGAAGATCATTGGAAGCAGAGGTAAAAAGAGGGAAACATCTGGTAAGATATGCTTGTCAAATTATTGACAGTACACAAAGTAGGTGATGTCATGACATGGTGGTGTAGAGGGTATGTTCGTTGCCTTGCAGTTGGAGGGTTGCGGGTTCGAATCTACCTCAAGAATACTTAGTTATGTTTCATTTACAGGCTCTTAAAAATGATCACATCCATTCACAGTTCAAACAGTAATATATTAGGGTAACAAATCTTTTAAATACCAACGTGCAATACCAAAACGGACCATTTTTTACACTGTAAACTCTTTAAAAGACAAAAACCGTAATTGGGATTTTTGGCATACTTTGTCAATTGTTCTGTTCTCAGAAAATGCCAACAAAATTTGTATTTACTACCCTTTTGGAATGTTTGTTTGACCCTTTGGTTTTGTGAAATTTGAGAGCAAATATCCAGCGTTATGTGGATCAGTAATCAAGTTATTGGCAGCCACATAAACAGCCTACTTTCAAAATAAAATATGAATGAATTGTTGAAGATGATGAAGATATTGCTCACTGATTATTTTCAAGTTTGAATATTAAATAAATATGAAGGTACCTTGATATTTAATTCCACTCATATCATATGACAAACAATGTCATGTCATGTCGCCAGAGTCGTATCGCGATGGTTGGCTACATGAATGGACCTTTAATGCCCAGAGTCTTCTGTCCCTTGTCATATTCATATTTTGAAGTTTGTACGGGGTGCGCCGAAAAAATCCCCTAAAATTTATTTCTAATATCTTGCTCAGGGCTGTTTTTAAGAAATTTTTAGAACTGCACAACCCCTTCTTTCCCTTCCCATCCTCCATGGTAAATTACTTCCAATCGGAGGACAATGACCTTTTTGGCGAGTTTTAACTGCACAGAATTTGTGACAGAAGTGCTTCTACAGCTGCACAAATCCATTTAGAACTGCACATTTTGTGTACAATTGCACGTTAAAAAAGCCCTGATCTTGCCTAATTGTATGGATTTGTAAATCAAACTTCACAGGCTGAAAGGCTATTCTTATTTATGCACAATAATTTTATTAAATAGCCTCGATATTGCCATAAATCATTATTATTATTAGTATATGTTTGTTTGTATGTGCACTTTTTATAGCGCTTCCCCTTCAAGGTTTCTACTCAGAAGCGCTCTCGACTACAACACAGAGACAGAATTAGAGTTTCATGCTGAAGCATTGAGCAATTGCGAGTGAAGGACTTGCAGCTTGAGGTGGATTCGTCCGATTCGAACCTGCAACCCTTCGGCTGCAAGGCAGCGAACATATCCACTAAACTAACGCGCCCCACTATTATTATTATTATACAACTTCCTTTATCGCAGAACAGACACGTTCCTATTGTAACAAGTATTCTGAAGAGTAATTAACGATTACTATTATTGTTATTATTATTCGAACCTGCAACCCTCCGGGTGCAAGGCAGCAGACATACCCACTACACCCCACAATTATTATTATACAACTTGTTATTATTAGTATTATTATTATATTATTATTATGATATTATTATCATATTTATTATTAATTATAATTATTATTATCAAATTTATTATTATTATTATGATTATTATTATTTAGAAAAGAAAGAGAGTACCAGTATTGCTGCACATCACTGCGAAGTCACTTAGCAAGATGACGATCAAGTGGGCAAATAAATACCATAATCTGTCAGATTCATAAATTTGCTATTGAAAAATAAAATTGAAATATCTTTAAAAACTTAAATTGCCCATGGTGTCAATGACAGACAAAATGTATTTTCAGACAATTCATGACCAAGGTCTTGGTGCTAAAGCAACAATCTCTGCTTGCTCTGATAAACAGTGAGAACAGAGGTTAAGAGTTAAGGTGAGCGTTAAGAAATATGCCCTTGATGGAAGGAGATCGGCTCAATGTAAATTGTTCAGATTTCATTGAGAAAAGCCAATGGCCCTCAAAGCTCCTGGCTTCAACATAATCAAGTGACGAGAGCTATGCTGGAAACTACCATAACCTGCAACCAAAAGCGATAAGGGAATTGATAGTTGCATCAATTGGAGTTTATTTTTGAAGATTTACATCTGGAACACATCAACAAGGGCACAAGGCCATCAAGAACTTTAAAAAGAGGCTCTTAAAAAGTTTGGCACTGGTTGGTGGACAAATTGAGCACAAGCCGTGAAGCAATATCAAGTTCATTTGATAACAGTTATTTAAAATGTGACTTAGTAGAATCGTTTTCTATTACTTTTTGTTGCGTTATGTTTTTGGATCGTCAAAAAACAATGCGTAGACTGACTAAAAGTGATATAACTTTTTTTCTGTTTGAAATATTTTTTTGAAATTTGGCCTTTGTATGTAAATATGAATTGCCTTTAAGCCTGCAAAACTTTATTTACAAATTCTTACTTCTGGCCAAGATATTGGGGAAAAACCTTCGGTCTATCTTTTTTTGGTCCACCCTTTACCAAAAGTGCTATAAAAAATTAATGTGCAAGTTTTTTTTGATGGAATTTTTTTTGCAACATCAGTATACATGTCTTGTTATAAAAAAATTATTTCCATGTTGCCCCTTTCGTGTATGAACGGAATTTTTTTAGAGCGAAGATACAAATTTCAAACTACTGCCTATTGGTTTTGACAACAATTTTCACTCTGTTTATCAAATTACTTTCCTATTTCAATATCCTACATGTATAATATTCCCAAATTTCATATTGATTCTAATAATATAATTTATTTCTGTCTAATTCGCACACCATGCATGACTAACGTGTGAATAACTTTCAACCATAGTGCATGCCTTAACGTCTGCGTATGCAATGGGCAATGGACTACACGATTTTATATATGTACAGTGCACATTCTCAACTGTTTTCGTTTCAAAACATTGCTGAATCCCTATCCAAACCTCGTAATATATCCACATCTGTTAGGCATTGCTTACAAAAATACTGGCAGATTATGAAGATGTTGCTCTTTGGAGTCATTTCTGCCATGTAAAGTTCATCCGCTTGTATGTTGAGTGAGAAGGACACGTCTGTAGTCTATACTCTCTCTCTCTCTCTCTCTCTCTCTCTCTCTCTCTCTCTCTCTCTCTCTCTCTCTCTCTCTCTCTCTCTCTCTCTCTCTCTCTCTCTCTCTCTCTCTCTCTCTCTCTCTCTCTCTCTCTCTCTCTCTCTCTCTCTCTCTCTCTCTCTCTCTCTTCCTACCCGAAAATAACAACTTCCAAAGATCAGTGGCGGCGCCAGAGGAGCTAGGGGGCTAAGCCCCCGAGAAAAGGCCGCCCGGGGTCTAAGCCCCATAAAAAGGCCATCCGTCCGGTTTTTTTGACGTTTCGACATGTAAAACTGAAATATTTCCACCAAATGACTAAAAAAAGTCGTCAGAATTTTTGGCCGATGAAAATGGAAAATTCTCATGAGATTTCGACCGGACGACTAAAACAAATTGGAAATTTCCCCACCCAAAACTGAAATCCTGGCGCCGCCACTGCCAAAGATCCGTCTGAAAGTATTCTAAAGTAATAGTTTGCAGACAAGTTACTGCCGACGATCGAAGGATCGGCAATCATGGCTGTCTCTTTAAGTTCTTAAACTTATGAAAACATCTCTTTAGCCGAGGGTGTTTCTCTAAATGGATTAGGCCTATGTTTTGAGCTGTCAAATTACACAGCCAGGGCCGGCCTTACCTATAGGCAAAGTAGGCAGTTGCCTAGGGCGCCGCAGTCTTTGGGGGGCGCCGCGGCACCGGCGAATTTATTTTTTTACACTATAATTCTTTTAAAATAAAAACTTTTGCTAATGGAAAGAATTTAAAATAATTATGGATTCTTTGCACCTGTTCACTGTTCAGGCAGGCCTAATTCAATTACAAGGACTGTATAAATTTTAAATCGACAAATAAAATTCGATTTTTAACGACATTCCGTAGGCTATACTCTTTGCTTTGGGAGTCAGGTTAAAATGCGCGACGCTCAATTTCGAGAGTGAAGATGTTGCAAGAAATGAAATGTATGAAATGGGAGTGGGCCTTGCTGAGTATGAAGATGAGATTACAACATTACAGCTTGTCCTTTATTCAGATTGAAATAAAATAGTCTAGTAGGGACGACGATGAAGAAAGGGCAGTAGCTGAGGCAGGACCGACCTAAGGCATAGGCAAAGCAGGCAGTTGCATGGGTCGCCATTGCAAGTTCTAGAGGGCGCCATTTCCACAAAGAGGGCGCCATTTCCACAAGAGTGTATTTTAATATTTTTAAACTTATACCATTCTTCACAAAATTGAATATTATATCCAGCTTTCAGTGCACTAATAAAAAAATTATAATGAATTACTCAGTTGAGCGTATAGGCCTACAAGACCGTAGCTAGGGGGATGTTTGGGTGTTTGAACACCGCCCCTCCCATAAATGAAATAGGCCCTAATGTAAAAATGAAATAATTATGCATTTGCTAGCACATGACAGTGTGTAATGTAAGTTCGAGCAGAAAATAGTCGAAAATCGCGGAAGATAGCGTTTTTGGACGTCAGAAAATTCGACGACTAACAAAAGTCGTCAGAAAATTTCGACCAAAAAATTCGCCCGCAGCGTGTATACGCACCTCAAAATTCACGGTCAAGAAAACATCCCCCGAAATAAAATCCTAATGCAGGCCTATGCCTGAGGCGCCAAATGTATGCCTTGCCTAGGGCGCCACTTGGGCTAAGGCCGGCCCTGTACACAGCGAAGCATCGGGTCACTTCAGATCGCATTAAATTACGCTCTTATTGAAACAAAATGATGCGAATGTGCAATGAAGTCTTTACTGCGGGAATCCTAAGAAAAACTAAGAATTGAGCCCCTAAACCCCCCAGCAATGGAGATACGGTGGCCTATTAAGTAAATATATAGCGTTCACATTATAACACGGAGACTACAGGCTTTAGCCTTGACAAGACGGTTGATGTGTGGTGTGAATTGATATTCGTAATTGTAATCGTGATCGAGAATTTATACAGCGCCATTTTTCCAGGAGCGCTTCCGACACAATGCATTGTCCTCGCTAACAAAAATAGAGAAGTCTTCATGCAGGCGCTTGTGAAACTGGTCGGATGAAAATCAGAAAAGTCGCCGTTAAGGAACTCATGAGACAGTCGTACCGCCTCGAGTGGACTTCTTTCAGAGGCGCTAGATAAATTCTTCAAATGAATGAATGATTGATTGAATAAATGAGTCGATTCCAGCTGCAGGAGGTCCTTAGGGAAATGAGGCTCCTCTATAGCCTGGGCGTTTGAAGTACGCGTCCGACGGAGAGCAAGGCGACCGAGGGCCGAGGAACACCGACTGCAGGCAGGGTGAAGACTGGAGTGCCTGCAATTGGCCCTGCGTTCGTGTTGGTTAAAACTATGAGGAGACTGTTGTCATGTAGACTGTCTGAAATAACTGTTTCTACTGTTTCAGGTTGTAATTCGAAGGGAAAGGAAGAGCGGAAGAAGCCCAGAAGGATTCGAGGACTTCCGGGTCCACCTGGTCCCCAAGGAGTCACTGGACCACCTGGGGCGAAAGGCATTGATGGCTTACCAGGAGTAAGTCACGACAATAACTTTCAGACTATATTGAAGTCTTTGGCTTCTAACTGTTAAACCACAAATCTATACATATAATTATATGCAATGAGTGCATGGTTGCTACTACAATACTATACTGCTATTACTACCATTGATACTACTATACTACTACTGCTACTACTACTACTACTACTACTTTCTACTACTACTACTACTACTACTACTACTACTACTACTACTACTACTACTACTACTACTACTACTACTACTACTACTACTACTACTACTACTACTACTACTACTACTACTACTACTACTACTACTACTACTACTACTACTACTACTACTACTACTACTACTACTACTACTACTACTACTACTACTACTACTACTACTACTACTACTACTACTACTACTACTCTACTACTGCTGCTGCTGCTGCTGCTGCTGCTGCTGCTACTACTACTACTACTACTACTACTACTTCTATTGCTACTTTTACTGATACAACTACAGTAACTGTTACCATTGCTACTGCTACTGCCGCCACGGCTACAACTACTCCTAATACTAACCACAGCCATGATTTCTTTTACTAAAACTACAAATTCTAATCCCAAACTAATGAGCGGTGTTATGATTTGCTGTGGACACTGTAGCTGGTTGTCTTTCCGGATGCGGCGGCCATGTTCGGAGTATCGTTGGAGGGTCTGATCGCCTACCGGAAGGACGTCAAACAACTCTTCGTCAGAGATCACCTGACCTGGCGACCAATCAGAGTAAGAGCTTCCTCTCCTTCTCAGCCATCTATCGACTGCTCTCGTAATTAGGGCTGCAAGTTAGCAAGAATTCTATTGGGGTAAAACCAGATCAAGACTGGGTGACCAAGACAGTGGCTGCCACGTCGAAGACCTTCACTGACTTAATGGTCATTTTCACTGGCTCTGCAACAATGCAGAGCATTGTCGCAGAGCCAGTGGTTGGTCCAGCAACCTGGAGTGAACTTCCCTTGACTATGCGACACCTCCAAAACTGGCCTGAGCCTCACCAACTGTTGAAGACTGCCTTTTCGCTTGATCTGGGCCGGGGGCGTCTCTGAGTAGGTGTCTTGAAGGGCTGCTATATAAATTCTGATTGACTGACTGATTGATTGACTGCTTTTGATTGATTGATTGATTGATTGATTGATTGATTGATTGATTGATTGATTGATTGGTTGGTTGATTGATTGATCAAGATTCAAGACGAGACCAAGTGTAAGACTTAGCCCAGTCGAGGACAAGGTTTTCCGATTAAAGTCGACTACTTGAAGGTGCTACACTGTGCGCCATAAAAATTCCTGTTGGACAAAGTTAAAATTCTATCATATTTAATCAGGGCCGTAAATCTGTTTCTAGATGTGGGGAGGGAAAATTTCCCCCGGGCCTTTACCTCACTCACGCAGTACACCATTGAGTTCAGTGACACCTTATAGATTAAATTAATTAGTGTTACAATGGTTGGTTCGCACTGCTGCATATAGCCTTTTATGTTCGAACTAGGCCTACAACACAACTAGGGTCTCTTACCAAACCAAAACAGTTGAAAGCATTGGGCTTATTTAGTCACTTAGTTTTTCTTCATTTTTATTTTCTGCATCGGAATGGATTAGTAGTTAACTTAGAAGGCCTATATGTATCTACCTGTAGCAACTCATGAATTTGCAGGGTCTGCTGTAAATTTAGGTGTTGCAAGCTTCAAATGTTTAATCATCAACTCAGACAACAAGTCGGTTATATTCTTCTAAAATGTGTTGACAATGGTTTAAGACATGTCTAAAAGTTGAAACCTCAGTCAATTATATAGGCTTAGATATATAGCTTAAGGTGGATAAAACCAACTTTAATTGTACATTACTTCCTACATGTATAACATATAGTCTACGATACTTTTTCATATCATTCTGTCAATTTTGCCTTCCCTTAATTTCTTGTCGATTTTGTTAATGGCGGAATTTCTTTTGACTTAAACCCCAAGACTTAATATCTGGGGCACTGAAGAAATATCAAGATTGTGATTGCGATTACAAATGCAAACTGCGACCAAAACAGATTCTTTACGTGGAAGAAATAACATGACAGGAATGTGATCACAATGATAACTTTTATGATGCTGTTTGGCACTTTTCTGATGCACAGATTTAGGCAATAACTAATAATAATTTGCTTATAGGCCTATGTAGGCCATGTGAAAATTAAGCTGTTCTTACAGTGAAGGCAGTGTGCATTTGCAAAATTTTCATCGCACTTACCTGGACACAATCCTGTTTGAAGTGATTCGTTTGGAAAACGAAAAAGATTAGACTTTTTAAATTACTTAACGCACAGCACTTTATTCATGAATTTTATTTCCTTAAAATTATTTGCAATCCTTTGTAATCCTGTGTATAGGCCTACAGTCGAATATGCCGTATTGGCTAATGTGGTCTCGAGATGAACTGATATCAGTATTTCTCCTTTCAGATCTGAAAGTCCACACTCACTCCCAAGCCTCCGCCCCAGACTCCCATGGGGGAGCTTACGACCCTCCTCCATACCTCCTAATCGTTAGGGGCTTCTTGCCTTCGGCAATCGCGGCTTTGCGCGTTTCATGCTCGCTACTAAGAATCCCCATTTGGTCCCCCCCAACTTTTAGGATGTGGTTGAACCTATGCTCCAAATATGATTAGACTATGTACTTATGTAAGCTTGTATACAATATGCCTGTGCATGTTATATATGCATGAATTATAAAGTGCTTCTTGCAGCATAGCCTACTATACTAGCTATTCAGAGACGCTTTGATCAGCGTGACAAGTGACAACCCTGAGGAAATAAGAAAAACTTAATTAAGCAGCGGAAGGTGTCACCTACGATAAGATCTTACTACGGATAGAGGAAAAAGAAGTCGTTCCACAAAGAAGTGTCTATACACTGGCAATTGAAGGTTGGGTCATGGCAGGCCTTGCCGGAAGAACTAGGAGATCAAGGATATCAGCAGACAGGAGAAGGCGAAAAGAGATTGTGTAGAGGTGTTTGTCCGTGGGTTTGTGCATCAATTGATTCAAGTCACAAAGGTATTTAGGAGTTTGCCCATTTTGAGTTTACATGTATGATATATATAGGCCTAATCGCCCTATATATAATTATATATATAGGGCGATAATATATATATATATATATTATTGTAATTAGCTGTGTTCTTACTGAATGGCCGCTAACTCCTGCAGTCTTGCATATTGGGCGTGTAACGTGTCATAATAAATTCCTCCCGCTTTGTATCGTTGAAGAGAAGATCCTATCTCGGCTTTTGATCCTACAGAGCAAGCTTTCAAGCAACAGCTTGCCTGCGGTACCCTAACATTTGTGCTGCAGCTGAGAAAAAGTGGGGAGGGAATTCCTTCACGTTCCCTCCCCAGCTTTTAAAGTGGAGAGGGAATTCCCTCCCTTCCCTCCCCGGGATTTACGGCCCTGTATTTAATCTAGCTTATAGAAATAGTAATTGCAAGCCTCAAATTTCAAAGTGCCACTTGAAGGCTGATTGCAAGGCATCGACATATTCAAGAGAGAATCGAAACATATCCAAATCTATCTTTCCATGCAAGCGAAGGCTCTTCAGAGCATGCAGGCCAAATTCGTATTGCAAGAGTGAGCAGTCGCGTTGTTTCCCAATAGCACTTGTTCAAGACATAACTAGAGAAGGAAACACTGTTATGAAACAGCTTCTGGCGAGACTTAGACATAGAAAGCCTGAGTCGAGACGTCTCGAGAGCAAGAGTAAATTTTAAAAGCACGCACATTGAATTTTAAATTGCCAACGTTAAGGTGTTTACACTCCTACGCAGAGCCTCTCGAACGCTTCTACTGTACAGGACACCTCCAAAGCCCCTCCACGTGCGATAGTGCTCAATTACTAACCGGCCGCGGATAGGTGGCGTTCTGAGCATTCTGTTGCTGCCTCCTCTTCATATAATTATAGTCCCTTATACAGCTGTTATTCATGCTGAGCTTCTATAGTGCGGTCTGTGTGTAGTAGGTTTGCTGTGGATCTGTTTTTAGGTGGCAAAGTGTGGTGATGGGATTGTAGATCGAGATGCTGGCGAACAATGTGATGACGGGAACGACGATATACACGACGACTGCTTTGGTAGGTTAATGATCATCGTCGTCGTCATCATCATCATCATCATCGTCGTCGTCATCATCATCATCATCGTCATCGTCATCGTCGTCATCATCATCATCATCATCATCATCATCATCATCATCATCATCATCATCATCATCATCATCATCATCATCATCATCGTCGTCGTCGTCGTCGTCATCATCATTATCATCGTCATCGTCATCGTCGTCGTCGTCGTCGTCGTCATTATCATCTTCATCACATCACCATCACCGCCACCATAGATCTTAAAAACATCTTCTCTACACGTGACCGGATATCCGGTTTACTTTCTAATCAGTTGGCTATTTATACGGCAACTGAAGACTCAGTTGTTCTGACAGGTGATTTATTACTTTGTTATTATATTTTCGTTATAAGCTATATCTATATAATATATATACAAATATATATATATATATATATATATATATATATGCTGGAACTACAGTCTTATTCTACTGGCAGGTGGTATTGTATCTACGTCATTCTGTTAGTTATGTCGGTCTACTAACTGGACTTAGATTCAGTGCTTAAAGTGTTGGAAAATAAGTGCATGGACGCCCCTTACCTTTCCAAAAGAAGTGCCTGGACGCCCCTTACGCCTACAGGCTGTGCTGGCCAATAAGTGGCAGGACGGCATTTATATTTTAAAATAAGTGCATGGACGCCGTCCATGACTATGATGACCGTCCAGCCACACGTTAAGCCCTGCTTAGATTCCATTGCTACTGGCAAATAATTTCTACTTATATAGAGACAATTTGTTTCATCGTAATATTATTGTTTCATAACATACGGAACTTGAGTTTCTTTTCATCTGCTGCTTTTATTTATTAGGTTGTCGTCGGTCAAGCTGTGGAGATGGTATTCGAAACCGACGAACGGAAGAGTGCGACGGAAGGGATTTCGGAGATAGGACCTGCACCACCTACCGAGACGGGTATCAAATCTTAATACGAGTATAATACATCCAGTTTTAATTAAGCATTGGCGCCCCCCTGGGAAAACTGACACCCATTTTTAGCACCTATAGGCCTACATTTTGGTTCTTAGACAAATTTCTTCACACTAGTGATGTTAATGATAAAGAAAGTAAAGAAACTGCTAAATTGACATTTAAAAACTTCTATGAAAATAATCATGTTCTTATGACTAGCGTTCTGCTTTCTATTTTCAAGCATGGCTAACAAATCTAACCGTTCTTATAACTAGTTTCTGCTTTGCATTTTCAAGCATGGCTGACAAATTCAACCGTGTCCATTCTGTTTTCCCCTTGCAAAGATTTCAGAGAGCCCGTTAAGTTTTGCATTAACCGTGGCATTCGCCAAAGATGCATAATCAAACAACAACTCTAAATTTTTCAGGCTGACCGGACCGCTAACATGTACACCAGAGTGCCAGATTTCCTACCAGAGATGTCGACACAAACGCTACCTACGCAGATAAACTCGGCTGTTGCAGGATCTATACAGTCAGACCTGTTTGAATTCGACCCACAGTAAAACCTGTTTCGTGCAGAGGTGTCTAATACTGAATCCGATCATCAGTGAACTGTGGCATGAAGGGGAAAAGCGTCTCGTGTGAGAAGAAGTAATGTCTGTTGACGGCAGACATATGGATGGCAGAATCACTTTTGGAAATACTACATACCTACGTGTATATGAACAAAATCCGTGGATGCATGCGTGCACCTAACCGTTCACCCGTTCATCCGTTCATTCATTCATTCGTCCGTTCATTCATTCAATCAATCATTCATTCATTCGTTCATTCATTCATTCATTTATGCATTCATATATATATTGAATGTACAACTTTACATGAACACTTTCTACGTACAATCAACATATAGTCGCACATACGTACATACGTACATACATACATACATACATACATACATACATACATACATACATACATACATACATACATACATACATACATACATACATACATACATACATACATACATACATACATGCATACATACATGCATCGGTACGTGTATGCAGCCTATAATCAATCTCACGGCGGGTACTACAAACCATCTGATTAAAAAGACGAAGGTGCCTAATGACTTTTGTTCAGCATTAAATCCCATTCAACGCTGATATTTAAATAGGTAATCACACAGATTGGTATACATGTTTATAAATGCTTTTATACAATACAATACAATACCGGACTTGGAGGAATAATAATAATAATAATAATAATAATATAATTTTCGAGGTTGATTATTATAAATCCTAATCAGAAATTGCTCTCTTCAGTTCGTTTGCTCGATAATGCTACACAGAAAAAAACCCAGGCGTGTAACAATTTCCTCTCACAGAAAAACGGCCCATTCTCTTGTACATTGGAAGACTATAATATTATATAAAATAGGTAATTATCAGCAACGAAAGTGGCACTTTTTCTGTATCTTGACCAAAAGAATAAAAAAAGGTCGACAGAAAAATGGCCGATGACATTGTGTTGTCTGCGTTGTCCAAAACGAACGTTTTTCACCTCCCCTGATACCAGAATTCCCCCCTCAAGCAAGGGGACTAGATTAAGCACTGAATGAGAATACTAACCGTACATAGATAGTGGGATGACGTGACGGCGAGTGAGAGGACTTGTCACAAGCCATAATAGTAGGGGGCTATGAAAACGAGTAGCCAGCACCTCATACCAATACGTGTCCCTTTTCCTTGTCCCATACATGTATATAAGTCTACAGGAAAACGCTGCGTAAATAATTATTTGGTATCTCGATCGCCGCCTTAAGAGGGGGGGGGGGTGGGCCCACTCGCGGAATAGTGGGCCCACCCCCCGCGCTCTATAAATGTTCAATTTCAATTAAAATATTGCAATCATACTTGCGGACCACACTTTGAGAACCAGTGCTGCTGTCGGCGACTGAATTTGTTTCTTCTCGTCTCATTTTAATGCAGAACGATGCAATTACCTATTTACAGATATCATTGTCCATTCACATGAAATGTTATTATTTTTATCTAAGCGCATTTACCCTGATTTATTTAAAAACCCGATTGGTAAGTTGAGTTTACTTAGCTAGCCAAGACGTGCTAACGCTATCGAAGGTCGTGAACCAGAGTACCAGACCACCCCCACGGATTGGGATTTTTTAAAGGCCATGATTCTCAATTGAAGCGATGCCGACTGCTATAGGTAGACCCACCTTGTGCCTTGTGATATCGCGGTGTTGTAGAACCCGTTGGATCGAACTAAGAGAACCAGCGCAATGATCTTGGAAATAAAGTTTTTGCCTGCAGCGAAAAGACCAAAACCTAATCCTATAGGAAGATTCTATTCTATACTATTTTACGGACCTTTAAAGTTCTCTCACTGTACAACCTAATCAGAGGCGCTCCAATTTCGAAGAACCCATAAAGAATAGAAAAGTCTTAAGATAGCCGCCTTATTTCCTGCATGTATATTGTATAACCTCCTCTTATCCACTTGCAACAGGACTTGGACCTCATTTGGACCTCTCTTACGGAAGAACCTCTTTGAGTCAGCGCAGCGCTCGTGAATAAGCTTGTGCTTCGCGCTTGACTTTCGAGTGGCGCTTTAGAAGTCTGTACATTACGATTACAATTACGATGATGAGAAGACGATGGTTCCTCTTATTCGCGCCAACTGCCGAACGCATTCAAAACTTTACAAAGTATTAATTTCAAGGGATCTGACTATCTCCACGTGCAGTTGAACAAAGCGACCGGCTATAGAGGTTTGACTAAATTTAATACCTTGTTGTTACTATTTAAGTATTTAACGACACTCTCATATCAAAGATGATTAGTGTCGCCCTCCTTATTTCTCCAGACTTGGGACTGGCACTGCCAAAGCATGAGCAGGTCGGAGCTATATTCAATATGCCGGTCTAGACAACCCTCTTATACGTGGGTCTATATATGATGGGCCAAGGACGTATTTAAGGGGGGACTGTACTGGCTGTTTGAACACCCCCAAATAAAATAATGTAAAAATTAAATAATGCATTTACCAACACTACAGGCCTAAGAACTAATCATGACGATGATCTAATCACGACGATGATCTAATCATGACGATGATCTAATCATGACGATGATCTAATTATGACGATGATCTAATTATGACGATGATCTAATTATGACGATGATCTAATTATGACGATGATCTAATCATGATGATGATGATGATGTGAAATTTGCTGAAGTCATCAATAATTATTTCAGTTGAGTACCCCCTCTCACCAAACAAAATCCTGGCTACCGCCGTGGATGGATGGGGCAGAGTCAACCAACCAAACCTAACCAAAGAGGAGGATCCTGAGCGCTTTTGTGAATTACTAAAATGCGCTATATAAATTGTCTTCATATAGACCTATGTAACACATTATATAAGTAGGTCTACATAATTATGCAGTAGGCCATACCCATTGAAATATAAACACATACAAGCATATATATATATATCTATTATGGCCTGCATTTGGATATGGATGTAAAGGAAAAGAGGGAATGCATTCTTTAACCCAACCTCTAGATATACCTATGGACATGAAGTGTCAACGAATTCATTTTCTCGGCCTCGGTGTACAAAGGTTGATGGACAGAGTCCTACTGAGACGTACATGCAGTTCAAGCAATCAATGCGTTGGTTCCCCAGATGGCGATATTCAGCAACAGAAGCGACTTGAAAGGACAAACTATCTGTCTAGAAATTGAGATCCAATTAACTAACTATTATAATACGATACAACTCATAAGAAACACGTGCAAAATGTTTTAATTATCGTATCGTCGATCACATACGTAACATATATAATCATGACTAGATTGCGAGATTGCAAATTTACAACAAAAACACGATAACAAGAAGAGTCATTGTGGAAAAAACTCAAAATTAATGGCTATAGTTACAATATCATTGTTTTCATCTCAACTCACGCAAGCAACGGTCGTCCTAACTCTCTACCAACCGAGAGTAAAGGATTCCCACACCATTTACTACACTTTGGTCAGTAAAGGGTCAAAGCTTAGTCAATCATAATCAATAACAACCTATTGGCATACTAAGATTATCGATTGCAAGACATCAAGAGTTTATACACGCTGGAGCGGCTGGACGCATCGAGAAAAGCTATAATAACTCAACGTGATTTGAAATTGTGCCAAACGGAAAAATGAGAAAAACTGTAGCAATGATTTGAATTAAGTATACTTCTAGAATATCTTGCAAAGTAGTTAGTTTGTTTTGAGTGTTGAAGTCTTCCAAGAGCAATAACTTGTGCGTGGGTTCATTCATACTCCAAAACATTAGACCGAACTAGACGTTATAATAGGTCTATTATGATCGTGCACATGGCCCAGGTGCGTCTCGACTCACTGTAGCAGAATGCTTCAAGTACCATTTACTTCGTTTAGCCTGACTCTATAAAGTCGAAAGTCTATATTGGTTTTAGCTTCGTACAGTCTACTATTATATTAGCTCACGTGAGTCAACAAATCCCGATTTACAGAAACATAACTGTTCACCCTTTTGAACTTTCGGCTTAGCCGTCAATTGCAACCTCGATCTTGGACCCAATTCACTGTCAATTCCCGCGAACAATTGAATCCCCAGCTTTGAATTTGATTTCAGATTTCTCGGAATTTCACGACAAATCCAAAACTTTCTTCCGATGGCAAAATGTCGGCAAGATTCACAAGATTTCTGAAAAAATTGCGTTCACGGAGTAGGATGCGATACAGGCCTATATCATCTACAGCGAAAGACGAGGAGGTAGAAACACACATATATAGACAGAGATAGACACGCATACAGTGAGATAGTAAGGAGGAGGTAGGAGAGGAGAGATTGACATAGACTGCAGTATAGTCACAGATGCCAGTCTGCATTGATTCGTTCGATGAAAGAAGAGTTCCGCTGATGGCGCCAATGAAACAGGACAGCAAGATTATATTCATGAGACGAAGCAAAATGCAGGAGGAATGATCGAAAGAGGAGGAGGAGAAGGAGGAGAAGGAACAGGAGGAGTAGGAGAAGGAGTAGCGGAGTAGAGGGAAGAAGGAGTAGGAGTAGGAGGAGGAGTAGGAGGAGGGGAGAAGCAGGAGTAGGAAGAGTAGGAGGAGGGGTAGGGAGAAGCAGGAGTAGGAGTAGGAGGAGTAGAAGGATGAGTAGGGAAACAAGCAGGAAGAGCAGTAGGAGGTAGGAGTAGGGGGAGAAGGAGGAGGAGGAGGAGTAGGAAGAGTTGAAGGATTAGGAGAGGGAGGAGACGCATAGGGAGCAGAATAAGAGGTAGGTCCAGAGAAGAGTATGGTCGCCGCGTCACGCACAGGTGGTAAAGTGGTTCGTGTAGCTGTCTTCTTTGAATTCCCACGAGCCCACTGTCTTGTGGTCGGAAGTGGCGGTTGATTCAACTTGAAGTCTCGGTGAATTCCCAATCTTCTCAGTTAACCAACGTCAGTTTTAAGAGACATGGCCGATGAAAAAAGACTGCGCTGCTAGACAGACCCTTTGGTGCTGATGATGCTGATTATGATGAAGAGGAGGAGGAGGAGGAGGAGGAGGAGGAGGAGGAGGAGGAGGCAGGGAAGAGGAGAAGGAAAACAAGGCAAGAAGAAGATCAAAAGACACGCGATGCTACTGCATGTATTTTTTTGTATACTGCTGACAGCGGACGCTGCAGGTATACAGAGGGATAAGGAGACAGACTGAGAGAGAGATACAGAGGCAAATATAAAGAGGTAGAGACAGACAAACAGATAGAGAGAGACAGATAGACAGAGATTCGCCACTGAAGATGTCTTCCATTCCACTCAGAACATCCATCCAGACTGCTGGCAGTTCATCCACAGACGCTGATGGGCCTCGTTTCCTGCAACCACAACCACAAACATTTATATAGCGCCACATGATATATTATATGATGCGATGTCATGATGGACCATTTGATGATAATCCGATGTTCTGAATTACTGTGCAGAAAATAAGCTGGTGCCCTGCGCCTGGCTTTCAAGCGGCGCTATAGAAATTTGTAGATTACGATTTCGATTTCGATTTCCATAACGATTACGATGCTATTATGTTCACTGACGTAACGCAACTGGAACTAATGTAATGTAACGTAATCAAATGTGATCATAGTAACATCTTACATAAATGGCGTCATGGCGCCATTGGAAGTACGCATCTGCCTAGAGAGGTTGAAAGTCATAGAAGAGGACAATATGTAGCGCCTTAGTGCAAGGAAATTTATTAAAAACTTGAAAGTGGCAGTTAAAAGAAGGTGTCTATTGTTCATTTTCCAAGAGCAAGTGCCCTCTTGCCCTATTGTGCGGACGCCCATGGTCCCATCATTCGGCAACAATTCGATTCTATTGCTACATGAAATATCAAAGCGTGGTTCGGCAAAGAGTGGCGAGATTGAGGTCAGAGAAGTGTCATTTCAAAACAATGCATCCAATTTTGAGAGGAGACGGTCAGAAACATTCGGAACAAAATGGAACCATCCTTGTAGAACAATACACAACTCAATAAGAAGACACTGCGTGACATCAGCAGCCTGTGGAGAGAGACAGACAGACAGAAGAAAGAGAGACAGACAGACAGACAGACAGACAGAGTGAGACACAGGGAGAGAGACAGAGACAGACAGACGGACAGGACAGACAGACAGACAGAAGAAAGAGAGACAGACAGACAGAAACAGAGAGAGAGAGAGAGAGAGAGAGAGAGAGAGAGAGAGAGAGAGAGAGAGAGAGAGAGAGAGAGAGAGAGAAGAGAGGCAGAAAGAGACACCAGAGACCAGAGACAGAGAGACAGACAGACGGACAGGACAGACAGACAGACAGAAGAAAGAGAGACAGACAGAAACAGAGAGAGAGAGAGAGAGAGAGAGAGAGAGAAAGAGAGGCAGAAAGAGACACCAGAGACCAGAGACAGAGAGACAGAGAGACAGACAGACAGACAGAGACACACGGAGAGTTACGAAAATAAAGCAAATTCCCAAATCCTCGGTCGGTAGAAAAATCCCAATCAGACGACTGGGAGGAGGGTGGTTGGATTGTTCGCAAAGTCACTCGCTATATATTTCTAATCGGATTCGTTGATCTCTGCTTTCGACAGGCGAAGTCCCGATAGGACGAGGGGGAGGGGAGAGGGACGCGAAAAGAAGATAAGAATCAAATTGGTTCGACGGAAAAATTCGTCGCAATTGGCTGCGAAGAGAACGGAGTGATTCTTAGAGAATGCGTGGATGGATGGATTGATGGATGGATGGATGGAACTGGTTGTTTTTTGACAGTTTTTCTGTGGTAATTTTTATCCATCGATTCGCTATAGCAGTGGTTTTCAACCTTTTTCCAGTGGCGGAACCTTTCCAAAGCACGTATTTGCTTGCGGAACCCTTCGCGTTTCACCCGCCCAGTATTTTCAAGAAATAGGCTACATAGCCTACAGTTGTTATTTGTGAAATTATGTAATATTTAGATATACGTTAATTGCACTTCTGGTGCAGTCTATAATAGTATCACATTACAAATGCTTGCTTTCGAATTCTGGAAGAGTAGGTCCAATGCACAAAGCACTGTCACAGAACAACTGCACTTCTGCTCTATTTCGCGTTTTGCGTATGACACGAGGTTCTAGTGGAACCGAGGAGCTTCAGCCTATTTGGGGAGTGTCAGCTTCGTTTGCTAGTTATCCCTGCACCTGAAAAGTGCATCTGTCACAATAATCACAAACATGATTCTTATTTCACACATCTATAATGTGATTTTCCGAGAAGCAAATATCGAGTATAGGGCCCAGGCTTGCCGGTTAAAGATACTACAGATAAATATATGCTCAGCCTTTACATTTGCAAAACAGTTGAATATCCGCTACCTCTGGATGGGAAATTTAACCACTGGCTCTTCAAACTTAACTGATCACAAGAGGAACTAAGGAACCAACCAAACAAGCCGTTGTCTAAGTGCTCATCACATTCTGTTTAGTCAGAACAGATCTCGAGCGTACAAATAGTTTACAACCAATGATAAAAATGATTTTCCGACTGGACAGTTGGAGTCAGTTCCAGGGTGTAGTCGTAGCTCAAAAGGAAGGCCAGGTACTTGTGGGTTTGACGACCCCACAGAAATATAAATTCGATTAAAAATATTTCCTGGCGAAATAGAAGCGGGATTTATCGCGTGATTGTCGGTTAGGGCTCAGGTTAGGCGTCGTGAGGGTCGGTTAGGGTTAGTTTTAGGGTTAGTGCAGTCATTCTGCTGAAATTGAAGCTGGATTGATGAAGACTAATTTTCAATGAAAAATTGATGAAAAATATTTAGTGACAAAATAGAAACGGGATTTATGGAACAAATTCTTGTCTAAGCAGAAGCTGGATCGATTAAAAGGGTTCTGGACAAACTAGAAGTTGGATTTATTAAAGATAACAACGCTACAACGTTAGTTCTTTCATTTCTGTGGGGGTCGTCAAACCCACAAGTACCGAAGGCCATTCCAGATATGATGCATATGTGCCTTTCGAAATACAAGTATTTAACGACACAATTAGTCATGCATTCACATAGCCTAATAATGTTTTTAAGCAAGAATGACTGAAGACTGGGAAAGAATTTACTCATTGCTGATACTTTTAGGATTTCAGTCGGTGCACTAACATTTCTACCAAACTGCCGCGGAACCCCTGGCCGACGCCCTCTGAAACCCCGGTTGAAAATCACTGCGCTATAGCGTGACAGTTGCATACGCGACAAAGCGAGTGAGAGAAACACTCTTACCAACGAGATGTAAATTGATGGACAATGCGCTATTTATCTAGCGCAACTTTAAGGAAACTTTAAGAGAGCGAGAAAGGAGCGCTGGTAATTTTAGCAGATTTCAATGTGGGATTTCAACCTTTGTAGACGACTAACCGGTATACTAAGGAAGGCGCTGCGTGAAGTGTCAGGACGATATTCACTCTTTAAAAGTGCCGCGTGCTTATAGTTAACAACTGCCTTAGTGTCATAGTGTGACACGTTGTCGTAAAAAACAACTGTAGGATAGGGAGGTATAAACAGAAGCAAAAAGACCGGTTGTGTGGCTGATCTTTCCGAGAATCGATGTTGCATTGGAATTTGAAAAATCTTATCGGGCTTCTTTCCAGCGCTATCTACTTCTGAGTGGTTTTCTCGGATGCGCAACAGCGGAGGGAAAGTGAAACTGGAATGAGAAGACTAAATATCCTCGGTCTGCCTCTTTGCTATCTGAGTGGCTACAGGATCAAGGCCTTAACCCGGATATCGTCTGCAGAAGTGCAAGTGCCCCACAAGACCAGAATGCAGAAGAAATCTATGTTGGGCGTGGAGATTTCCGGGAAGTACGACATCCACTTGTTGCGGACTTTTCTTACAACGTAATCCAAGTGAATTATACTCTTAGGCGGCATCTGGTCAACTCTCGGTCGGGCGTGTCCTGATCAGCAACATACGTCAGATTGAAACTTTTATCCCTTCAAGAAACCTAGTCAGGGGTGCACTCGCCAACCACGGCTAACGAAAAAAGATGAGGGGGTAGGATGGGGAGGTGGGTAGGATGGGGGTAGGATGTGAGTGAGAGGAGCAACGTCAGACACGTACAGAGATCGTGCAGGGGTAGAATTGGGGGTAGGATGGGGTAGGATGGGAGTATGATAGGGGTAGGATGGGGGTAGGATAGGGGTAAGATGAGGTAGATGGGGTAGGATGAGAGTAGGATGGGGGGGGGTAGGATGTGAGTAAGAGGAGCATTGTGGTGATGAGGACGTACCTCGGCTGTTACAACGCTTGATGTAATAGTTGGCGCAGGTGAAGACGTTCTGGATGAAAACGTAGAGTGAAGTGTCGTAGGTTCGCAGCTTTGTGCGTGTGTTGATGTCGTTGTGATGACCGTCGGCTGGGAATGCGTATGCGTTGGCATCGAAGAAACTCTGAACACCCTCGCCCTTCAACAACAACCAATTGCAATGACTCAATGACTAAATATCACCACGAAGAAATCTTACGAGCAGGGCTGTTTTTAAGGAATTTTTAGAACTGCACAACCTCTTCTTTCCTTTCCCATCCTCCATGGTATATTACTTCCAATCGGAGGACAATCAGGCCCGGCCCTAGGGTTTGCGGGGCCCTAGGCAGCAGCGAGTCTCCAGGCAAAAATTTATAAATTCATTACCTGTCAATACAGCATTGACACTATAATTACGTAGACATATATTTAAGTAATGCAAAATAATGGGCGCCCTCTGGTAAATTAACACCGATTTTTAACAACAAAGTTTTACTTTTGACAAATATCTTTGCGCCAAAGAACTAATGAGGCTAATGATTCTCACGGCGAAACGGAGAAATTTACATTTTAGACACATGGCCTATGTGAACAATCCATGATCTTTATTTCCAGCTTTGTATTTTTCAAACTCGTGCTAAAAAGTGAACATTGTGTTGTGCTTCCTCCAACTAAAATGCCTGCAGGCGCCCATGTTGAAAATTGAAGTTAATGGACATTCACATGCAAATCAGGCTATTAACCTACCCTTGCAGTTTGCTATGAAAACAATAATTAAGACTATTTTCAATTTAACTTGTTGGATATCTAACATCTAAAATAGGATGCCAATAATTGACACATTTCCGATTCCTTCTAACTGAAGCTTTGAAATGTTAGTCTCTTTCGAGTATGGCAGTATCGATTTTCCTAGTTTTGATGCTCTCTGTCCTAGAGCTGACTCTGCTCTTTTCCGCTCTATCCTCTTAAATCCTTGTCACATTCTTCACGACCTCCTCCCTCCCATTAAGGTCACTCCATACAATACTCGACCAAGGCCACATAATCTAACCCTTCCTAGAGTTGATTCTTTTGCCAGAAATAGTTTTATTATGCGAATGTTATATAACTTTGCATAAATGTTTTCAATTTTTCTATTATTTATTTCCTCTGTAAACTACTGTGCGTTTGCTGGTGGTATAATAAAGAATATTCTTACTTACTTACTTACTTACTTATGGGGCGCGGTGGTGTAGTGGTGGCGTCGTCGCCTTGAAGCCGGAAGGTTCGAGGTTCGAATCCACCTCAAGTCGCCGCGTAGGGACCTTGGGCAAGTCCTTCACTCGCAATTGCTCAGCGCTTCGGTGTGAAACTCCGATGCAGTGTCCGCTCTGTAGTCGGGAGCGCCTCTGAGTAGAGAGCTTGAAGGGGCGCTATAACAAGTGCGCATACATACATACATACATACATACATACATACATACATACATACATACATACATACATACATACATACATACATACATACATACATACATACATACATACATACATACATACATACATACATACATACATACATACATACATACATACATACATACATACATACATACATACATACATACATACTTAGTAATATGCTATAGACAAAGATGTGAGTGCTATCTTAAAAAACGTTTTTGCAAATCTTCCCTAATTTGATGTAGTCCTATGCGAAATCTGAAATGATTTCACATTGGAACATCTTTTTCAAGTGACAAAAAAGCTAATTTAGTGAGCCATTCTCAAAGTAGACCTAGGTCTATTGTTGATCGCATGGAAGTTTTTATGAGTATTAGCCATTTGTTCATATTCTGAAAATGAATTCAACGTGTAGGCATACAACAATAGGTCTAGCTGTGACATGGTTTAGCATTAAATTTATAGCTCGTTGTTTCCAAAAATCATCTATCACATTCACGCGGTACATTTACTGAAATTGAGCATATAGTTGATATGCGACGTAACCATTATCAATCTCAACAAAGTAAAAAATTATAGCCAGCTGCGCGGGGCCCTGGAAGCGCGGGGCCCAAGGCGGTCGCCTCGCTCGCCTTGCCCTAAGGCCGGGCCTGAGGACAATGACCTGTTTTTGCTAGTTGTAACTGTACAGAAGTGCTTCTACAACTGCACAAATCTGTTTAGAACTGCACATTTTGTGTACAACTGCACGCTTAAAAACCCTGCTTACGTGAGAAATAACTGCATTCGTACGATGATCGCACTGCCATCTATTGCAGGAAATTGAGTGCAAAGTCGAGTGAATTGTGAGATTCTCCAACTCGTATAGGCCTACGATGGCAGTAATAGTAGTGGTAGTGGCAGTGGTATTGGTGAAAGTAGTAGTTTTATTATTATTATTAGTAGTACCGCTAGTAGTTGTAGTAGTAGTATGCGAGCATAGCAGTAGTAGTGTGCACACAGTAAAATAATAATATTAGTCGTATAGTAGTTGCAATAGTAATAATAATAATAATAATAATAATAATAATAATAATAATAATAATAATAATAACAATAATAATAATAATATAAATAATAATAATAATAATAGTAATAATAATAATAATAATAATAATAATAATAACAATGTTAATAGTAATTATAATAATAAGAATGATAATAATAGTAAATATTAATGATAATAATGATAAAAATATAAAATTGATAATAATAAGAATAATAAATTATAATAATTTATAATGACGATAATAATAATAATAATAATAATCTCGGGGCAAAGAAAATGATTAAAATAAATTTCTCAGACGCTAAGAAAACTAGGGCATAAACATGTAATGCAAGGTCCTAATTTCTTAACGCCTGAAGTTTTTTCTACCTCAGGCGTTAATAAACAAACAAACAAGCAAATAATAAACACTACATTTAAAATTATAAAAAAGCTTTTTCGACGACTTACAAAGTATGACTCTGCGCTGCGAGCGGCGTTCGTGTTACTCCACCAACCGCTGTTGATGGCATGTCGATAGACCTTCTCCAGTTCGTCCTTGATGTTTGGATTGACCTTGACGGCAGCCAGGTTGAGGATCCCGATGGCAAGGCTCTTCAGCAGGACATCGTCCATCTCCCGGCGCTCATCCGAATAGCAGAGGAGGTTCTCTTCGGGCCCTGTCGAGACGGGGGCCGCCGACACGGCCCCGAGGCCCCGCGTCGACCCGGTTGGAATGTTCTCGAGGAAGCTGTACTCTGGAATGTCTTCGAGTTGCTCGTGTCGTCCGATGACGGCCACACGACCGAAGGACTTGTAGTAGGCCTGGCGAAGGTCCTGGCGGTCGGAAAGTAGGAAACGAAGCACGTAGCAGGCACGACTCAGAGCGGAGTCGGGAACGGACGAGGAACCTATAGATTTACACGAAGAGAGAATAAAGAATTATTTTTGGTGTGTATTTATTTAGTTTTAATTTTCATTAGTTAAAATTCACAATTATATTTGGAATGTATTTATTTAGCTTTAATTTTCATATAGTTAAAATTCACAATTATTTTTGGGATGTATTTATTTAGCTTTAATTTTCATATGGTTAAAATTCACAATTATGTTTGGAATGTATTTATTTAGCTTCAAGATTTAATTTTCATTAGCTAAAATTCACAATTATTTGTGGAGTGTAGGCTGTTTGCTTTGTTGGTTTTGAATTTGATTTAGTTTTAGATTCACAATTATTTCTGGCATGACCTGACAAAAATTCCTTGAAATGTTTAGTATCTTCCTAAAATTAATTTATTTTGACCTGCTGAACAGCCCCATGACCATGCCACGACCTGCTGAAATTGTGGTATATAGCTGGCGATGCCAATGAATACAACACAATACAATACAACGTAGTAACATTGAAAAGCACAAAACATTATGCCTACATGCAACGTACTAAAATACATTACAACCCAATGTAATTGATGATGCATACCCCTATATATCTCGTCCCCTTGCACTGTTAAATCTTTTTAATAAATCACAACAATAGCATGCTTTTTATATTGCCCCTGCAACGTTGAAGGAGTGACCTCAAGAGTTTAGCCTAATTTAAGGCTGTATTGATAAAGTGTCTTGAGTTATTTCTTTCAACAGTATAGAGTGGGCCAAACTTTGAACAGAAGATCGTTGTATTGTAACGCCCGCCCCTATCGGCCTAGCCGGAGTCGCCACTTCCGGATCCTCGCCTAATGGGACCGCGTGCTGTTGTGGGTGATACAGGTAGTTCCTAGAGATGGAGGGAGGACAGGAGGAGGTGACCTCTGGATTCGAGTCCCAGCGATGAAATGACGGCCAGTTATTTCTGCGGCTTAATTCCCTGTAGGAAATTGGAGTTTTGCTTGATAGTCGTTCAATAGGCCTACCGGGGTTAGGCGGGAGAGATGAGTCCTTGGGTCTAGCACCCGTACTTTCTGCCAGGCCGATGGTCAAATGGTAAGGTGCGTCCGCCATGATGAAAGCGGGGGACCTCAGTCCCGAGTTCAAACCCACAACAGATCTTATTATTGGCGATGATTTTAGCCTTTCTGGACGTGACACAACCTCTGTCAGGGCTTCTCTAACTGTTGACTGTATCGCGAATATCGCTTCTTGTGTTTCCCTAGCGTGTTTCTGCATAGCTTCTTGGAAGGACCTAGCGTTAGTTTGCATAGATGAATGCATGGAAGCAATAGCCTCTAAAACCATTTCCAGTGATGGGGGAGGTCTTGAATGCTGTGCGGGAGTCGCAGCTCGGGAGTCCTCCATAGTGTATTTTAGTTAAGCCTACTTGTTTTTCTAATACTAGCAATGAACAAAGTCGGTAATTTCAGTAATGTTTCTTATTATTGTCATTCGGTTAACTCCTCAAACAACAATAGTTACAACTTATACAATCATCAAGAACAACTTAAGCAATCAGAAATACTAGTATTGCAAACGACACATAGACCAGAGTATCATCTATTGTTATTCCCGTTTCTTCTCTAAGTCCCCCAGGCCAATTTCGTCAATAGCCCAAATTCCTATCATCGATCGCTTTTAAACTAAACGTACCTCGATATCATTGGCTGGACATAAGGCTGAGAGAGGATGCGCGGAATCCGGAGACATACGTAGTTCCTGGATAGGCGTCGAGGAAGTATAGCGCCGAAAGGAGTCCGAAAAAGATTGACTTCCGTAGATTGGCGACGATATCCGCCGAACGAAAACAACCCGTCGAACTATATAAATATATCGATTAATTGACGCCTCATGGGCAAACAAACTTTCAGGCTATCGCCTAAGACACAACCGAACTTCAAGACGAAGATAAATTCGCTCAGCAGTAACGATTCGACGCAACACTGATACGTATTACATTCCTCCGATCGAGGACAGAATCCGAAAGACTTTCAATAAAAATCGCAACGGCGCCTTTTAACTTCAGCGTCGAATTTAAGCTACTCCGCTGAACACTTCTCCACTCCGTCGACAAAGATCCACAATGTCATCTCCCCAATCGTCGACAGTGCGCATCTAACCTAACGTCGGACTCCCTCGGTCCGGATCTCCATTGTCTTACGTCGGACTCCCTCGGTCCGGATCTCCATTGTCTTCTCTCCCAACGTCGGATTTAAGCAACTCCACTGAGCGCTTATCCACTCTATCCGGAGCTACATTGTCTTCTGTTCTGCGCACTCTGTCGACAATGCGCGGCTTTATATAGAGCCTTCTGACGTCACCAACTGCGCATTTAAAAATCTACGCATTTAGGTATACGTGGCAAGAACTGCGCAAAAGCATATACGCAGCAAAAATAGCTGCCAAGATCACGCCCACGTGTCTTTGTGTCTACCATCCTGTCTGTCGGACTGTATCGGTCTCTCTCTCTATGCCCATTAAAACGCGCTATCCGACGACACACTAGGTCCTCCCTTTCTATCTTCCTTTGTATCTCTCTTTGTGATAGCGACTTCGCCTGGTGCCATCGCGTATATATACAACTATAGTATCCGTCACAGCGGTGGATTATACCAGCGTCCATGTCTGTTACTACAGAGCCTGTCTGTGTGACTATGTCTGGTGTCGCTCCCTTTCTCTCTCTGGCCGATTCCCGACTATAGTAAGCGTGGGCAAAATTAGCGACTTATGACGACTGACTGCTGATCGCTCAGATACCGATTACCGCTATGTCGCGAACGATTAAGACGCGCTGGCCATGGTCCAATACGTATCAGTTGCCGACCGGAAGTAATTAAAACCCGATGGCAGAAACCCAATATATATTAGTCGCCGACCGCCGACGCATCGTCGCATATCGACACAAGATGGCGCATCGCGAGGCCATTAATTCGCGCTGGCCGCAATCCAATATATATAATAATATACCGATCACCCGAAGCGCAAATGGCGGATTCCAAAAATAACTATCGGAAGCCGTAACGTCACGTCATACGGGGCGTTACACTACCCCCAACCAAGACAATTGCGGAATATATTTATTTGGAAAAAAACATATTCTGCAATGGGTAAATAAGGCGATAGATACTCTGGTTGGTACATCAAGAATTCGAAATTAAATGCAAAGAGTAAAATTATGCAATAAACATTTAAACAACAACGTCTAGCGATAGCAGTCAAGCCATACACATATTTCAGCGCAAAATATTATTGGCCTTTCAAGCTAAAAGTTATTTAAAAGTTACTGAATTTATGTAGCTCTTTTCCTCAAAAAGTTCAGATGAAGATGTAAACATTATTCATATATTATAAGCTTATTTCAGTTTAGTTATACACTAGCAATGTTATAGCAAACAAGGACTCAAGCCGCAGACAGAAGTATAATAGATCATAGACGTTACTGCTCCCTACTACATACAATAACTTCTATCACAACAAGACTCTTCCAGGCATCAGTTGTGTATTCAGGCCATATTATGGCATACTAACAACTCATCAAGGTTAAGCACACCGTCAACTAGTGGCCACATTTACCCGAGACCCACTAGGCTTATTACTGTAGCATCAGGTCTACTCTTTGGGACATACCAAACAAGTTTACCTAAGTCTTAATTTCGCTCATCTCATTATAACTCTGTCTGTCGGCTATCATCACGGTCTACTATAAAACAAACCCAGCGTAGCTTCAACCTAATAGGCCTAGGCCCACCCTTACCATATAACATCTTTCGGTAGGCCAGCAATCCTAATTATTAACATATATTACGCATTAAAATAGGCTGCTTAACAATAATAGGCCAGCGTATCATTGGGCCTATTAACGTACAGGTATAAACTAGCCGGTCTCGATCCTAGAAAGCCAGATTATTATGCTCTATAGACTAATGCACAACCTAACAATTAAGTAGGTCACGTATAGAATTAAACAGTCAATGGTTACACGCAGTCTTAAAGCGTAAACCATAGGCTAATATTATGGTCTACACAGAAATCTATAGGCTGTATTGGACTATCTTTAGGCTACGCTATGCATTATCTTAGCATTATTGCATCATTCATTCATTCATTCCAACATTAATTCTCTGCACAGGGAAATACGCAGTGATAACTAAAATCCGGGAAACAATTTTTGCCAATAATAATTAGACGAGATAATCTTTGCATGGACTTCCCCGCCGCTATCATATCTGAGATCGTGGGAGTGAGGTCTGCCAGACTGCCAATAACCGTCCATGTAAGCCAAATATCAGATAAGCTACATTGTCGATCGCACTGTCGCTGCAATAAAGTCTATGAGCGGTGTAATATAGGCCTAAATAAGCGCTCATAAAATTAGGATATACATTACACCAGAACTTGCACCAACGTAACTGGTTTATTTCCACCATAACTCAACTAGCAAATTAAAAAGCCAACCTTACTCATCATACGCACAGAGATCCTAATTATTATTATTATTATGCGTAGCCCTAATTAATATTATTAGACCACCAGTTTAATCATGGCCAACACTGCAAAATTATATTATCGCTTATGCCTTGCGTTAAGCTGCTAGCACAAGTAGTGTAGGCCTACACGGCAAAACCTTATATAATATATAGTCCCGACAGAACCTAGAAAATACAATTAAGCGCCATATGGGTCTCAAAGCATTCATTTAGCGCCTCTTTTAAAACAATGAACAATATTATTATACTAAACGAAGCTTCTTATAACACTTATACCTTATTATTAAAGGGAGACAAATAATATTATATATATCCTGTCACTGATGAAACCAGCGCAGTAGCAGGACCTTAGTAATGCCTTAGAACATTATGGGGCCTACAAAATATTTATTTAGCGCCTCGTTCAATAATTAATTGTGAGTCTATGTATTTAATATAAATGCTATACGGCCTCAACTAATATGCATCTATTCACTGCTGAATATTATATATCAGAAATGCGAACTGCTAATCATCTAAAACCTTTAGCATCAAAAATTAACTGCGTAAATCTCTTAATAATATTAAAGGACTGTAATAGTCAATAGGCATATATAGGGCGAAAACATGTTGATCTTGCCTCACCTTACATCAATTTAACCCAGCCTGAAATCAAGGTCACCAGGTCACATCATCATGTTCAACGGCCTTAATGAAAATATGCAACCTTAATCATTCATCCTCAAGTCAGACCAACATTTATATAGCACCACTATGCAAAGACAGTCATTATATCTGTTTATAGCAAGGCAATACTAATATTGTCCATCACTACAATACAATGCAATTTTCAATCACAACTGCAACTATTAATCAGACAATCTGCAATGCAATACCAATATTAAACACCATATAACCAATCATCAGCGAGCATCATCAAGGCAAACATACAATAGTACACAGTTATTATACAGCACACAAACATGAGAATTCTTTCACATGGAAAAAAAATAAAAATGTATCATCAAAATCAAACCAGTGTTACAAGCGAGTTCCTGTCCTTCCAACTTACGGCCGTCACGATCCTTAAGAACAGTTACCCAGATGGCATCAAGTCCCAGACGGATGACTTCGTGTACTTTAGCTGTTACGACGATAAATTCCGGTTCTTTAATTGTTCCATCGGAGCAGGTCGCCGGTAGTGCCCAATCGCCAGTCGTTTCAATCCTCACCGGAAGTGTCGGCTTCAGTAGTGCTGAACGAGGTACTTCGACGTCACGGCCGAATCCGAAACTCTGCGCACCGAGGCAGGAGCTCATTCTCACCGATTCCGTTACGGCTGGCCACCGAGGAAAGTAGGCGTCGCTTGGTCGACGCGGATCGAAGCCAACCCGGTTGTCGCTGTTGTCGTAGAACGCGCTCGGAGCGTAGGTCGGAGCAGGAGGTATCCACGAGACGTAAGGATAGTCGGGGCGAGAGCGCGGTTGCATCCAGTCGACCGTCGCCATCGCCGCTAGTCCAGGATGAAGGTCAGGTCGAGCGTAGTCTCGACCAACCGAGGTCGAAGTTGCTCGGCCGTCGAAAGCGCTGTCGGCCATCGACAGGTAGGTCGACCTTCCCGACGTTGATTGCAGAGTGTCGACCAGGTTCGTGGCCGTTCCCACTCTTTGTTGGTCGACGTGAGCGAGCGATGAAGAGGCCAAAGGAAGTGGATTGACCTTATCACCCCCCCTCCCGTGGCAATCTATTAGCGATCTGTCTGTTTGTTCTTACATTTCGAACCTCTGGTTGCTGTGCTGTTTGCATTTTGTTTTTATCCATTATTTTACTGACCTCAATGTCTACACTTCCATCATCAGACATAAACTCTATGTTATCATCAAATTTCGTTAGTTTCCTCACAGTTTCCTCCCTTCTTTCAAAAGACATTGCCATTTCACCTCTTCCAGCATAATCAGCTTCCTCCTCGAACCTATCATCACCAAAATCTCTAGAACCAATTTGTACCAGTACCCCACTTCTGGTACCAATTGTAACGCCCGCCCCTATCGGCCTAGCCGGAGTCGCCACTTCCGGATCCTCGCCTAATGGGACCGCGTGCTGTTGTGGGTGATACAGGTAGTTCCTAGAGATGGAGGGAGGACAGGAGGAGGTGACCTCTGGATTCGAGTCCCAGCGATGAAATGACGGCCAGTTATTTCTGCGGCTTAATTCCCTGTAGGAAATTGGAGTTTTGCTTGATAGTCGTTCAATAGGCCTACCGGGGTTAGGCGGGAGAGATGAGTCCTTGGGTCTAGCACCCGTACTTTCTGCCAGGCCGATGGTCAAATGGTAAGGTGCGTCCGCCATGATGAAAGCGGGGGACCTCAGTCCCGAGTTCAAACCCACAACAGATCTTATTATTGGCGATGATTTTAGCCTTTCTGGACGTGACACAACCTCTGTCAGGGCTTCTCTAACTGTTGACTGTATCGCGAATATCGCTTCTTGTGTTTCCCTAGCGTGTTTCTGCATAGCTTCTTGGAAGGACCTAGCGTTAGTTTGCATAGATGAATGCATGGAAGCAATAGCCTCTAAAACCATTTCCAGTGATGGGGGAGGTCTTGAATGCTGTGCGGGAGTCGCAGCTCGGGAGTCCTCCATAGTGTATTTTAGTTAAGCCTACTTGTTTTTCTAATACTAGCAATGAACAAAGTCGGTAATTTCAGTAATGTTTCTTATTATTGTCATTCGGTTAACTCCTCAAACAACAATAGTTACAACTTATACAATCATCAAGAACAACTTAAGCAATCAGAAATACTAGTATTGCAAACGACACATAGACCAGAGTATCATCTATTGTTATTCCCGTTTCTTCTCTAAGTCCCCCAGGCCAATTTCGTCAATAGCCCAAATTCCTATCATCGATCGCTTTTAAACTAAACGTACCTCGATATCATTGGCTGGACATAAGGCTGAGAGAGGATGCGCGGAATCCGGAGACATACGTAGTTCCTGGATAGGCGTCGAGGAAGTATAGCGCCGAAAGGAGTCCGAAAAAGATTGACTTCCGTAGATTGGCGACGATATCCGCCGAACGAAAACAACCCGTCGAACTATATAAATATATCGATTAATTGACGCCTCATGGGCAAACAAACTTTCAGGCTATCGCCTAAGACACAACCGAACTTCAAGACGAAGATAAATTCGCTCAGCAGTAACGATTCGACGCAACACTGATACGTATTACATTCCTCCGATCGAGGACAGAATCCGAAAGACTTTCAATAAAAATCGCAACGGCGCCTTTTAACTTCAGCGTCGAATTTAAGCTACTCCGCTGAACACTTCTCCACTCCGTCGACAAAGATCCACAATGTCATCTCCCCAATCGTCGACAGTGCGCATCTAACCTAACGTCGGACTCCCTCGGTCCGGATCTCCATTGTCTTACGTCGGACTCCCTCGGTCCGGATCTCCATTGTCTTCTCTCCCAACGTCGGATTTAAGCAACTCCACTGAGCGCTTATCCACTCTATCCGGAGCTACATTGTCTTCTGTTCTGCGCACTCTGTCGACAATGCGCGGCTTTATATAGAGCCTTCTGACGTCACCAACTGCGCATTTAAAAATCTACGCATTTAGGTATACGTGGCAAGAACTGCGCAAAAGCATATACGCAGCAAAAATAGCTGCCAAGATCACGCCCACGTGTCTTTGTGTCTACCATCCTGTCTGTCGGACTGTATCGGTCTCTCTCTCTATGCCCATTAAAACGCGCTATCCGACGACACACTAGGTCCTCCCTTTCTATCTTCCTTTGTATCTCTCTTTGTGATAGCGACTTCGCCTGGTGCCATCGCGTATATATACAACTATAGTATCCGTCACAGCGGTGGATTATACCAGCGTCCATGTCTGTTACTACAGAGCCTGTCTGTGTGACTATGTCTGGTGTCGCTCCCTTTCTCTCTCTGGCCGATTCCCGACTATAGTAAGCGTGGGCAAAATTAGCGACTTATGACGACTGACTGCTGATCGCTCAGATACCGATTACCGCTATGTCGCGAACGATTAAGACGCGCTGGCCATGGTCCAATACGTATCAGTTGCCGACCGGAAGTAATTAAAACCCGATGGCAGAAACCCAATATATATTAGTCGCCGACCGCCGACGCATCGTCGCATATCGACACAAGATGGCGCATCGCGAGGCCATTAATTCGCGCTGGCCGCAATCCAATATATATAATAATATACCGATCACCCGAAGCGCAAATGGCGGATTCCAAAAATAACTATCGGAAGCCGTAACGTCACGTCATACGGGGCGTTACAGTATTACGAAAAAAGTCGTTGGTTTTGTTACGCAGTGGAAACGATAAACGCCCTGCACTCGGTGAGATCGCCCTGCTTCGCTGAAGTGCGATATGGGTCACAGGTACTGATAAGTCAAACTCATCGGTCGCACCTTGGCCACAATAATTATAGTATACAGTGAGACACTGAAATAATAGCCATCTACGCTATCTTCGCCGATTCATAAAATCGTCTTACGATCACCCATGCAGGTTGGGGTGGGTCCCGCGTGCGCCAGAGTCAAACAAGGTCGCTGGCTATAGTGAACAGCACTTGAGCCACATCATCTATCAACCGCACTGTTTAATAGTCCATGCTTTCAGCAGTTTTGTAGCGTACGCTAATTGTCACTCGGTCTGTCTGTCCATCCGTCTGTCCGTCTGTCCGTCTGTCCGTCTGTCTGTCTGTCTGTCTGTGTGTGTGTGTGTATGTATGTATGTATGTATGTGTATGTATGTATGTATGTATGTATGTATGTATGTATGTATGTATGTATGTATGTATGTATGTATGTATGTATGTATGTATGTATGTATGTATGTATGTATGTATGTATGTATGTATGTATATATGTATGTATATATGTCTGTCTGTCTGTCTGTCTGTCTGTATGTATGTATGTATGTCTGACTGTATGTATGTCTGTATGTCTGTCTTTCTGTCTGTCCGTCCATCCGTCTGTCTGACTGTATGTATGTCTGCATGTCTGTCTGTCTGTCTGTCTGACTGTATGTATGTCTGTATGTCTGTCTCTCTGTCTGTCCGTCCATCCGTCTGACTGTATGTCTGTATGTCCGTCCGTCCGTCTGTCTGTATGTCTGTCTGTCTGTCGGTCAGTAATTTTTGTACACTATCAATGGATCAGCGCGTACAGTCCGGTCAGCGTTCTACCTTTATCTATAGACGTTATACTCGCGACGAACTTATCAAGTGCCACACACTCGAGAATCGCTTCAGACCGCACTTCTGCTCCGACTTTCCAAGTTCGTTGATAAACTTATGGTCGAAACGAGCGAACGGGAGGAGGGGAAGGTGGGAGGGAGGGCGTCTGAAATATAGGAGAAGTTGGCCGTTGCTGCTCAAGCGTTTCGTTTATGCTTTAGGCTCTTTTGCATGCGATCAGAATTCAAATTTGAATAACGTCTTGAACTGAGATTTCGTATGAACGGCGTTTGGGTTCGTGAACGCTCGGCTCTAATATGACTAAGACTTATTATAGGCCTATATTAGGCTGAGACTTATTACTGGCCTATATTAGGCTTGAGACTTATTATAGGCCTATATTAGGCTGAGACTTATTATAGGTCTATATTAGGCTGAGACTTATTGTTGGCATATATTAGGTTGAGACTTATTATAGGTCTATATTAGGCTGAGACTTATTGTTGGCATATATTAGGTTGAGACTTATTATAGGTCTATATTAGGCTGAGACTTATTGTTGGCATATATTAGGTTGAGACTTATTATAGGCCTATATTACGCCGAGACTTACTATTGACATATACTGTTTATTTCGTTTCCTCTCGTCATCTGGACATTTCTATAGCGCTATCATGCTTTATTTTAGGCGCAACTGATTCAAAACCTTTTTCTCTCTATATAGTTTGATCGTCATTCACTCGTCTACATGACATTGTGTAGCTTTCTGTCTGCATGCTTCTTTATCTGCCACAGATCCATTAATACATTGATTCATTGAAAACATACATCGCATTTCGTGGATTCATCCATCCAGTTTATCCATCCATCCATCCATCTATCCAACCACCCATCCATCCATCCACCCACCCACCCATCCATCCATCCATCCACTCATCCATCCATCCATCCATCCATCCATCCATCAATCAATCAATCCACCCATCCATCCATCCATCCATCCATTCATCCATCCATCCATCCATCCATCCATCCATCCATCCATCCATCCATCCATCCATCCATCCATCCATGCATGCACCCATCCTTCCATGCATGCATGCATCCATCCATCCTATATATCCATCCATCCATTTCATCCATCCATCCAATCAGCCAGCCACAATCCCAGACACACGCACACATACACTCAATCGCCTACACATTGTGATTTCGATTTTTGTCCCCAAAGGAATCCTGCAACGACTCCTGTCTATCAGTCTGTGCATTGAAGCCTTCCACTCTGCAATGTCTGCGCTACACAGATAAGACCAATTTCAAATGACTCGCCAAAAAGAAATTAATTATAACATTTAGATTTTAAAATTGGTTGAAGGCGACGAGTGCTGATAGTTTCCTCTTAATTATTATTGACTATGCTGTTGTTTGCTTGGATAATTTCCCGTGAACAGAGGTAGGTTTTAAAAAATCCTATTCGCCCCATCTCCCTCCATTTCTACTTAGATAATGACGACGACGATGATGATGGTTGTGGTGGTGAAGGCGTTGGGGTTGATGATGATGATTTCGTCGACAATGATGGTGCTGCTTTTGATGCTGCTGTCATTGTTTGATGATGATGATGAATATAATGATGACGACTATGATTATGACGACGACGAAAACGACGACGACAACGACGATGATGATTACGGCGATGATGATGATGGTGGTGATGGCGATTTAGACCATGATGACAGTGATGATGACGATGGTAATGAAGATAATGAAGATGACGACGATGGTAATGAAGATAATGAAGGTAACGACGATGGCAATGAAGATAATGAAGGTAACGACGATGGCAATGAAGATAATGAAGGTAACGACGATGGTAATGAAGATAATGAAGGTAACGACGATGGTAATGAAGATAATGAAGGTAACGACGATGGTAATGAAGATAATGAAGGTAACGACGACGATATTGATTAGGACAACAGCGACGATAACGACTAAGTATCTTTTTTCAACCGATCCTATTGATCTTTAAGATCATTTCGATCAGCCGTTCGTCACGCTACAGTGGCTGACCGCCGCAGATGAGTGAGCAGCCAATCTCGCTCCAGCCACATCGTCATTAATTAACAGCAAAAAAGAAGGCGAAGTATTATATACATAGGAATTTCTATTAACAAGCCACTTCCAGTACAGGGAGCGCCTCTGAGTAGAGATCTAAAAGGCGCTACATAAATTCTGATCGATTGATTGCTTGACTTTTGGGCATGGAAAAAGCTATGTTGGATAAATATTTGATTAAAGTGGGAATGGGTAAGAGAAGTGTCAAATTGAAAAGCCTTAGCAAATGCGAGAAGGTAGAATTAAACAATATCTGATTAAATTACTTGGGAGAACAAAGAAGCCAGATGTTGTAGGCTACTTGAGATGAAATGGCTGCATCGATCAGGGCTTGTGGTAAATGTGAAAACGGACAAGCTTGGAGATTAGCAAAGATATCATCCATGGGAAGGACAGAGCATCTTCAGAGCATTGCTGTAGATGTGGCAAAATCGAGGCGAATGATCTGAATTTTATAAACTGAGAGCTTGGGAACGGTTGTAAAGCGCTTGAGGTAAGCTTACACAATGGTGATTATGTCTATGATCTGTAGGCTATAGATGAATGAAAGTATTATGAAACGATAAGTTGCCGACACAATGACAGACACTTGGGATCATCATACGACATCGATGATGTCTGGTCGTTAAAATACATTACAGAAAATAGCAGTGTAATTGTAAGCCTATAATCCCGATATTTATACAGCAGTATATCCTATAAAACAACTTCAGTGCACTATATGCTGTCATGCAGTAAACGTGAACTTTCTGCTCCTATGCACTGCGTAGGAGGAAGGTGGAACTTGGACTGAAATACAATTAGGCCGAACTTCACACCTGCACAATATTAAAACTTATGAGGTATATAGAGAAAAGAATATTGCAGAGGATTATACGAATCTGCTTGATTGATGGCATGCAAGTAATAAGACAGTTTCAAATTTCGCCTAATATAGCATATTAGAAAAACACAATAGATAAAATAAATACTCTGCCGTCAGCACTGTATGGGCGTAGGCTACTTGGAATTTTCTTTCACAGCAACAAAACTTCAGCCGGTGTATCGCAAGCAAGTGAACAAAAATAGAACCGGGATATAAAGAAATTGTTTGCACGTGCACTATGGGCACGCTTGCTGTAGCCTATAATATGTTTCATATATATATATATATATCCTACCGGTATGTATATATATACATAATATATAATATATGTATAGGTATATATAATATGTGTGGGTGTGTCTTAATATTACTCAAGGAAATTGACAGTGAGTAATGAATTTCCACGTAGGCCTACATGACGTGGCTGTCATTTTGTCATATATGAAACAGTTGGGGGTTCGACAGTCCATTAATTTAATTTAGAAGCGTATACGCGAGTTACTTTTGGTCCACTAAATGAAATATGGCCTATGGCATGCAGTCCACGGGTGTTCCACAGCTTGATAATCACATATGAATAATAATTCCAGTGCAACTTCAGAAAGCTGAGAATAAAATTCTTCACGTTACAGAAGTCATGTCTCGCGTGGCAGTTTGACATTAATGTGGCCCGCCCTCGTCATGAATCGGTTGAGTTAGTTTTTAACAAATTTCGGCGTGCACCCTATAGAACCAGAGATTGACTTGTCGGGGGCTGGGAGGTTCTGCGCTTACACTTAATTGTTCAACAGTTAGTATAAATTTAGAACTATACTTTTTAGCTCGATGCTGAAACATCGTGGAGCGTTGATTAATTAATTTGCAATCAAGACTATACTCTACTTCATTTGTGTAATTGAACACACCGCAATTGGGCCCAAGTTACAATAGCATGTCTGCAATCCAATGTACTATCGGAAAGGTAAAAAATGCGCTCTATAAACTATATCGATCATCCTCTTCCTCCTCCTCCTCCTCCTCGTCGTCGTCGTCGTCGTCGTCATCGTCATCGTCATCGTCATCGTCATCGTCATCGTCATCATCATCATCATCATCATCATCATCATCATCATCATCATCATCATCATCATCATCATCATCATCATCATCATCATCATCATCAGTACCTGAAGGTATGTGGCGGCGATGGGTAAGAATAAAATTTAATTATCTTCACTACTGTCGGTCATTTTTTGACAAGTCCATCGCGCCTTTGTTCATGTCATAATCTCGTTTATATACCATCGTTTCAACATAACAGATAGATCTATTGTTGGGCGCTGTGGTTTATAAGGGTATGTTCGGTGCCCTGGAGCCGAATGGCTGCGGGTTCTAATCCACCCCCAACCACCGCGTATATAGGGACTTTGAAAAAGTGCTTCACTCGCAATTCGGCGTGAAACTTCGATTCAGTGTCCGCGCTGTAGTCGGGAGCGCCTCTGAGTAGCAAATATGTGAAATAAAATAAATAAAAATACACGCACAGAAATAGGCCTATTCATATTTCTGTGATATTACTGACAGCGTGGAATTGCTGGGCAGCTTTCTTGCTGTGGCGTCCATTTTCAAAACGTCAATATCTGCTGCTATATTTGACATGGACCAAAGGCGTTTAGCGTGGGCGCATTAAATTTACCTGCAGGGCAAATAATAATAGCGTCTCTTTGACGTGCGAGAATACATTTACCCAGATCTGGCCTCATAATAAACAGGTTAAAGAACAGCGTGGGCGGCTAAACATACACCAAAAGAAACCCGTGGAACTTGATCACTAAATAAGGCGGTTTCGCCAGTCAGAACAGTAATTTTATAACCGTTAGAAGACCTGATATAGACGACTCCAGTTAATTATCGTCATAAATCTGAATTTTACACTTTAATCTTAGCCGTAAACTCGATGTTCTAAATCACCACTTGAAAGGCTGAAGGCAGGGCACCAGTTTAATCACTATTAGGCCTATATAGCTTTGATACTGGCAACATTGTTTCGATATGGTCAGCGATATAAATGCCAACTTTATGACTGAATTATATATATATATATCATAATAATATATAGTAGTTGGCCTTACTTGTGTGTGTGCGTGCGTGTGTGTGTGTGTGTGTGTGCGTGTGTGGGTGTGGGTGTGTGGGTGTGTTGGCGCATGCGCATTGACTCTATTTCGCCCCCGAAATCATGAGGCAGTACGAAATATTTTAATGAGAAATAAATGATACTAGAATTCGGTGACTAAAATAAAGACATCCAGTGGCAACGCCAGGATTTCAGTTTTTTTGGGGGGGGGGACTGAATCTTCGCGGAGGAAATTTGTCTCCTTAGGCAGCTGCGTTTAGCTGTATAGGCCTATGGCAAACTAAGCAGCAACTAAAATAAAACTAGTCTAAAGCACCAACTAACGAATAATAATATAAAATGTCACTGCAACTAAAATAAAATCTAAGACTAAAAGAAGAATAACATTGACGCCAGTTGAACTTTTACCCAGAAAGATAAATTTCCATTTCCAGGCGTAAAATACGTTGATATATTGTCGGTGATTTAAAATACGCTGATTTTGGTGATGACGTAGGCCTACATACATGGACCTATTCAGACTTGAATGTGATAAAGTGAAATACCAAGTGGTTTTTTACTTTCCCCGGCTATCAATCATGGAAGAATTCAGAAGAAGGAAGAAAAAGGAATAGCAAAAAGATAACAAACTGTTTCAACATCCAGCCTCTGAAAAAGACATCCAGCAACTAAAATACTTACTTGGTGTGAGTAAGAATGCTTACATGGTATAGACAAGAAAAGAAACTGATAAAGTAACACACACAAGCAGTAGGTCGTACATACGATTACAATGTGTATCGATACACAATGTTATACCCCATATGCCTACTAAGCAATGTAAGCATATTTATGTGCCTAGTGCATATAGGAGAAAGGAGAAAGGAGATAGGATTGGAAAACGAAGAGTCGTTAAAACAACTCGCGACAAGATTGAAGCTAAGATTCTTCGGGCATGTAATGCGATCTGATGGTTTTGAGAAGGAAATGATGCTGGTTTGTGGTGAGGGAAGTAGAAGACTCGGCAGACCAAGAACGAAATGGATGGACGAGATACACGACATAACTGGCATGAATTTGGAAGAACTGAGGGACTTGTCTGCGAACAGAGAACAATGGAGAATGTGTGTCATGACGATCGCTAGAGCTCTACGAGCTGACAGCACAAGGTGAGTGCATATAAGACATAGATGTAAAAAACGATGGAAACAAAATAAAAAACGGTAAAAAACGTCGTTTTTTTCGAAAAAATAAAAAACGACAAAAAAACGATAAAAAACGGAAACGGTAAATAATTTGACTTTGCTACATCTAAAACCGCCTTTTAACCTTGAAAACATTGATTAGGAACCAACTACACGCAGGCTATCTCTTAAATAATGATGTTAAACGATGAAATAGGCCCTAATGACTTTAGTTAGCTGAGAGTTGGCGGATAACATAAGGAATATCAGAAAAAATTAAAATTAAGGAAAATAATAACAGAAAGTAAATGAATAAATAAAGTCAAAGAAAAAATAAAAAACGATAAAAAACGATGGGAAAATAAAAAACGAAAAAAACGACGTTTTTTGGGAGAGAATAAAAAACGGAAAAAAACGTTTTTTACATCTATGATATAAGATGTGCCTTACATGTATACATAACACTGGATATGTTTGGTTATCAAATCTTGCTTCACTAGCTATCTAAAGAGGCAAAGGTCCATAGCTATAAATTGCTAACAGTTGGACGCAGGAAGCGAATTCATAATCATCGTCTCAATTGGCATCTTTTGTGGCAACCTACGAATATAAGTTGTGCCGCGGGAGGGGGGCAACGATGGGTGGAGGGAGAGCAGGTATTGCGAAGGGTGGCTGTTGTGGCTTATATGGGGTCATGGTAGAACGCACGAATTGCCGCAAGGTGCACGCACAAGTGCATGTTGGGAAAGGAAGTGGCCGCGCCCACCACGTGTACACACACACCCACACCAACGAACCTATGAACGTTAATGCACTGGAGCGTGCAACAGGATGTCGGGTACTGAGCAGTATATATATATATACACACATACATTAGAGCAATATATATATATTTACATACTGTATGCCATATATACATATATATATACATATATATAATCTGCTGCACGCCATAAGAAATTATATAGAAGGCGGTTTCTTTCTCCTGATTATCTTGGGCGCCGCGGAAACATTTAAATCGCTAAGATGCATTTGAACGGCTGTTGACTGAATGTAGTTGCAATTGAAGTTTATATAACGCCACTTAGCCTATTAAGCACTCCTCAAAGATTTTTTTGTGCTGTATGACTACTGCGCTACAGAAGTCTCAGATTAGATTGGATTAAATTATAGAGCATTAGATTATATTAGATTAGATTAGATTTAGATTAGGTAAGCTTTGATTCGATTATATCACACTGGGTTTGGGTTGGATAGAAAATGCTGGATTGGAACAGATCTTGTTGGACCATATAATTATAGCCTATCTCATTGGTCTACTTTTGTATTTGTTGTTCTGATCATTTCGGATTTATTAGTCACCCGCTGTTTTTTTCCTCTATTTTCCACATTCGTCGGAAAACAGAATTGATTTTTTACAGGTCTTATTGTTAGCTAAGAATTAATATTGAAAACTTATTATTGACTGCTGCCGCAATTATGCAGGTCAGCCATGCATGCGGTTCTTGTATTATAAACATCGAAATGAAAAGATCACGAAAACATGCCTATGTGTTTGTTAAGCCACTTATTTAGAATTTATTTATATATTAATAAAAATTTAATATTCGTGTCATAACATGCAGTGCAGGAAGGTGGAAAAGAAACATCGCATAACATTGTGGCGGCGGTGTCGACATGTTTACATAAAATAATAGCAAATTGTTTTGATTGCATTCTGCAATGTTGACGATGATGACAGCGACTACTGGCAATAATTTCAATGTCGATTAAAAACTACTTCAGAAGTCAGAACTACTATCACAACAACAACAATAACAACAACAGCAACAAAACAACAACAACAGCGACAACAGCAGCAGCAACAACAGCAACATCAGCAGCAGCAACAACAACTACGACTATACTATTACTACTATACTCCCATGTACTAGGCCTAGTAGTCTGTAACACTGCTCTCTCTATTACTAGTCCCACTACTACTGCTTCAACTGCAATACTGCTGCTGCTGATACTACTTCTCTCCCGAATAATAATAATAATAATAATAATAATAATAATAATAATAATAATAATAATAATAATAATAATAATTTATCAAGGCTATTTGATAACAATTATTTGAGATGAGACCTAAAAATCGGGAAAAAAAAAATAATAATAATAATAATAATAATAATAATAATAATTTGGGCCGGCGTCTAACACAAGCAACCGGGGATCCCCGAGAATCAAGTTTCTTGTTTCAACGTATTTCTATGACTATTCAACGCTATAATGCTGTGGCTTTCACAGGTTCATTTATTAAGCCCTTAATTGACATGGATGAGGGTGGTTGGACTCGCCCAAATGCACACAGCTGTTGCACTGTTTGACTGTTTGATTGTTTGCAATATTTGTTGAAACAATAAAGATGTATAATAATAATAATAATAATAATAATAATAATAATAATAATAATAATAATAATAATAATAATAATAATTGATTGGTTGATTGATTGATTGATTGATTATAATAATCTATTAATATCGCCTTGTTAATAAAATTGAACGTGACTGACCAGAATTACAATAAACTGAACAGCATATAATAGGTCCATATATAGCTAAGTAAGTAAGTATAGTTGTCAGTTGGACTGATAACATACCAAGAACCGGTATTCCGTACGCCTCAGTGTATTTGTCGTAGAAGTAGCTCAGTCCTGTTGGTCTCATCTCTTCCGACTGTCGTAGTTCATCCGGAACTGCACGGATGATTTCACACGAACTCATCTCTGTCGCATCGCCGTCACGCTCTGCTTCCACCGTCGTCGAACTGTCTTCGCCTGTGAGTTAGGAAATTCTTATAATTTACTTCAAATCCACCACTGTTCGCACTAATACAGTCAGTATATATATAATATTATGAGAATTGTATAAAATAACTAGGGAGTGAGAGAGTGTCAGACTTTGATTTATGTGTACTTGCGGTGTGCAGTGAGGACTTTTTATATATATATATATATATATATATATATATATATATATATATATATATATATATATATATATATATGGCGTCCTCAGAGAAAACTAGGAGGGTTGTACCCACATCTCTTGGCAATTCTCACTATATATATATATACATATATATATTCATTCATTCGGACATTTATATAGAGCTCCTTCAAGAAAAAACTACTCAGAGGCGCTCCCGACTCCAGCGCGCCCAAAAAGAACAGTTTTAAGTTTAGTAAGGAAGGATCCTGGTAGAGTCCCAGGGTGTAGGCGTAGCTCAAAAGGAAGGCCATTCCAGACCACTGGTCCAACCACAGAAAAGGCTCGATTCTTCATGGTAGTAGTACGAGCAAAAGGAACTAAGAGGACTCTCTTATCAGCAGAGCGTAGCTGACGACGTCCTTGGATACCCAATGTAAAGCTGCATAGTTCTCGGAGGTAAATTGGGGCAAGACCCTGGCAACATCGCCATACCAATGCAGCTACCCTGAACTCAATACGCTGGCGAATAGGGAGCCAGTGAAGTACCTCAAGCATGTAGTTCGAGACATGACCATATTTAGGGATTTTCACAATTAGGCGCGCAGCAGAGCGCAACACCCGGTCAAGACAAGTCAATCTGCTGGATGGGAGGCCAATGTAGAGCGAAGAGCAATAGTCGATGCGAGATGTAACGAAGGAATGCACTATATATATATATATATATATATATATATATAGAGAGAGAGAGAGAGAGAGAGAGAGAGAGAGAGAGAGAGAGAGAGTGAGAGAGAGAGTGGGGGAAAGAAAAAGAGAGAGAGAGAGAGAGTGTGTGTGTGTGTGTGTGTGTGTGTGTGTGTGTGTGTGTGTGTGTGTGTGTGTGTGTGTGTGTGTGTGTGTGTGTGTGTGTGTGTGAGTGTGTGTGTCATAGAGACAGAGAAAGATGAAGGCAACAAAGGTATTGAGCAGCCACCCTTCTGTACTTTGAGCGTACTGTAGGTTACTGAGTGCAACTGTACATTCTCGGTTGCAAGCAAGATGGCTACGCGAGATGCATGCCATGCATATATAGTATACGCTGGCTGTATGGACGAAAAGGTTTCCCCGGTCAAAACATTGTATACGCAACGCATTCGCCCGATTTACATAAAGCTACAGCACACAGCAAAAACCAATTGACTGGAAAACTGCGTCTTAGTATCCAATGCATTTTGATTAGTTACTGCAGAGGCATCGATATTTCATTCATTCATTCATTCATTTCGATAATTTATATTGCGCCTCTTCAAAGAATGCGCGATTGATGAAGCTTCGAATATTATGTTCAGCAAATATTTCGAGTAGAATCTATAATATAGATTACATGGGCACCGCACATAGGGCAAGAAGAGGCACGTCCCCCCGTGGAAAAGGAACATCTGTTGGGTTTTTTCAAACAACTATTTTGAGTGTTAGTAAATGTCTTCGCACTAAAGCGAAACCGACAAATTTACAAAATATGGAAAGTTTTGAAAAATGCCTGTGTTTCGTAGCCTACTTCTTAATTTTTTGCCCTGTGTTTTCAAGCTCTTGCTAAAAATTTGCATGTAGTCTGAGACCATTTTGTTTGACACCTTATGTGAAAATGTCTGCGGGCGCTCATGATAGGCTATGCCATAGACTCTATAGCTTGCAGCAAAATTTAATCTGTTTTCTAATAACTTACTTCGTAGTGGAGCATTTCAAGCGGACTTTCGCTTTGTGGTTCCACAGTTACAGGACCAGTAGTCAGAATTTTATTTACCCAGGATATACGCCAAATGCAAAGAAGCGAAACAACTCTTCACGTATCGAACGGTAAAAAGCGCACCCTATGAAGTATGAAGGTCCCTCTTTTCGAGTCTTTCGCCTCCAACATGTTTACGATCGGCATGTCAAAATAATCCGCAGGCGGCTTCTTTGCACTCGGGTTCGCACCTGTCGAGTACAGAATGCGCGCGCAACAAGCTTGTCTGGTGCCTCTTTTATTCTGTTACTTTACGAATTTTGTATGAGGAAAACATTTTGGCCACACTACCAGTATAACAACCAATCTAGAGATTTAGTCTTCTATACACTATTTTTACGCTGCATTTTCTTGCAATATTGTATAGACCTTGGCATACAGTTGCCGAAGCGGGTGTCTATATCGGGTTGAATGCTATTGGTAACGACTACCTACCAGAAGCGAGGACCTTGTAGAAGTAGTTGTCCAGTCCGTTCTTGTTGACCATGTCCTTGATGACCTCATTCTCGTCACGTGCTTCGTAACCTTAGCAACAGACGAACGTAACGTAACGTAACGTAAGCATTCGGCTTTCATGAAAGACGACATAAAGTAACACAAATGTACACATTGGATGTCACCTTGGCCTGATGACGTTAAATGTGATGTTACATTGACGTGGTGGCATTTAAACTTTTAAAGTGATGTCACCTTGACATGGTGACAGCGAATGCGATGCCACCTTTACTTGATGGCATTCATCATGATGTAGGCCTAATCTTGACCTGTCGATATTTAATGCGATATCACTTTGACCTGGTGACATTAAATGCGATGTTACCGTGACTTGGTGGCATTTAGTGATGCGTAATCTTGCCTTGTTGCGATTTGACACGATGTCAAGTTAATCTGGTGACATTTGATGTCATGTCGCCTTGACCTGTTGACATTTGATGTCATGTCGCCGCAACATGGTGACATTTAATGCCATAATTTTTATGTCACCGCAACATGGTGACATTAAATGAGATGTCACTTTGATTGGCCACGAGAAGTCGCCAAATAATAATTTAAATGGGGCTTTCAATAACTAACTTTCTGCGTCGCTGGTTAGTAGCCTATATATAGGGGTCGATGCAAAAGTAGTCGGTGCTGACTTTTATAATAATATTCTCTTTATTAACAATCCGGTTGACACACCGCAACCGGTTACAATTGTACAATTATGCAGTTAAAACAATTCACAAGAACAGAGATCACAGAATACACAAACGGTGACAAACCTTAACTATACTAACTGAGCAGACCGCCTGCAATATATCAGAGAATTGATATATTAATGAGAGACCAAATGTCACCAGTGGGTCAAGGGTTAGAACAAACGCTGACGAGTAGGCGGCTCTAGAAGTCTAGATAATACTATGGCACGTGATAGTTTGACCTCGACACCGAAAATGATGAGACGTGGACGGAAGCTTGAATGAACCAAGGCGTAGGGGAGGGAGAAACTAGATTAACTAATTAACCACTGTCATTAATTACCCAAACAGAGTCACGTTTACGACTAATCTCTGAGCAGAAGCAGGACATCACGAATGATGAATTGAAGACACATTATTACTGCGAATGATTAGTTATTAATTCAACTATAACACCTACGATGAAAGTATTACGAACGATTTGGGGTTAAACCATTAAAGACCTCATCATGCGTGGAAGGTCAATTTTAATGTTGTACTGTGTTATAAGACACATATGCAGTGGCCTTGTTATCTATCAATGACTGAAGTCTGATCTGCTGCCTTACACGTTTATCTAATTGTTCATTCATATTCATATTCGAGATTTATAGCGGTCCTTCAACGCTATCAGCTCAGGAACACTCCCTATGCATTAAGGCTAGACTACAGAAAGCAGGCCTAAGTAAGAAGAGCAGTGGCAAAGGTAGACTACTGGCCACCAAAAGAAGAACCATCGGAGGAACATTATTATTATTATTATTAACAAATTTATAATAATAATAATTATAATTATCACTATTATATTACATAATTATTATTATTACCATTAGTTTTTAGATATTATATTATTTTTTAAAAATATATTATTATTATTTTTTAATGTCTGGTGGGTCAGGCCTCGTCTTCAGGGTGTGAGGCAAAAGAACCGTTGAAAGCGACCAGGTTGTGACGTTGAATACAAATGGACAGACGTTGAAAAAGGAAGAAGGCTTCACGTCTGTCACCACTGATAGAAGAGATGCGGCTGCCAATTTCATTTATGAAGTCTGAGGCCGACGGGTTGAGTGGGCTCAATGTCTCAAATTATTATTATTATTACTATTATTATTATTTCTATATCATCATCATCATCGTCGTCATCATCATCATCATCATCATCGACTCATCATGGAGATTGGTTTATTTATATATATAAATCAGAAATTGGTTGCCATGTAATGTTTCAGGTCAATCCGGTTTGACCTATCTGCACGGCCGTCTCCCGTCCAATAATGACGCAGTTGGCAGACAAACCTCTGGTGATCTCTACTCCATGGTAAACAGTTTCCCTCCCCATTCTCTTGATTTCGCTCTGGCAACACCGATCGCTGATTGCAGCAGAACTCATTAGCTAATTCATCATCACGTTGATTACAATTGCGTCATGCTTCCTGAGATCCATTGTTACAAGTTACAACAGACCCTCTTGTCATTATGAGTAGATCTGCGTTTAATCACTCGGCTTGCAGCGTTTAATCACTCGGCTTGCAGCGTTTAATCACTCACTGGAAACGCGACACTATACGAATGACAGACCAGCAGTCAAAGATAATCGCATGGGGGCTATGCATGGGGCGCAGAAAATCAACATTGAATTATTTTGACACCCCTAGCATTTATTTATTTATTTACTTAAAATTGAAACGAAAAAAGGGTGTTTGAAAGCAATCACATAAGCGAACCAAAGAGGCAGTCATATATATATATGTTATATATATATACACACATATATATATATAAATATTATATATATATACAATTATACGTATACAATATGTGAAGTCCTGGAGGCATCATTTTCTCAGCTCCGGCATATATGTGGATGTATGGTAAGTCCTCACCCTTGCTGGCTTATCTTTCCATCAAGAGTGTGCAGTCGATGTATATACTCGTTTTAGTTGAGTTGGCTAGAGGGCGCAAGCGGAGCAGACATCTCTCCAAAATGTCTGCCATGGCTGAGATTTGAATCCCTATACCACTCGGATTAGAATCCAACAAGCTAACCACTGTAGACTATCGCGCATGCGCACATGATTTATAAGTCAATAAACTCTTGAACTGTTTACGTCCTACAGGCTATTTAAAGCCAATCAATGGTTCTATAATTTAGTTGAACGGAGCAAGAGGACATCTTCAGCATGGTCATTTTACATTTACGAGCTGTATATAAAAATTATATATAGGCCTATGTGTGCGCTTGTGTGTGTGTGTGTGTGTGTGTGTGTGTGTGCGGGGGCTGGCGTGTCGTGTGTATAATTAGGTCTATTTAACAATTACTATCGATGGAGTGTATTATATGCAAATTACGCCCATAATGTTTGAAGCGATTTATTTGCTGAAGGAAACCAGATTGTCATCGCCTTGACACTTGAAGAAGCGAGTGGACTCATATTTAAGAATATATATTTAGACACCCTGTTCTTAAATATATTTAAATTAGGCTACTATATATAGTTATATATAGATATATGCATATGAGTTTATATACATATAATGCTTTCCATGCTTTTGAATAATTCCACGACGTGAAAGAAATGATTCATCTGCCCAATGTAGGCCTATAACTTCTCAGACAATTGAATGGAAGACATAAGACGCAGACAATCATGTCTCTGACACCGGTTCATTTAAATTGATTTAAATCATTTTTTAATTGATGCAAACCATTTTAATTAATGTGATTATTTTAAATAAATATAGGAACTTAACTAATGTGTTTAAATCCTGGCGTTCATTACAACAGTCCAACTGCTGTAAAAACGGATAGGCCAAAGAAAAAAGATTATAACACTACTTTAATGATGGCTTGCAATGCGTTCGACAGCATAATTTATAGTAATTAGAGTTTTTAAGTAATTCTCATGAAGGCAATAGGCAGAAAGAGACTTGTAGAAAACTAACAGGGGTGGGGTCAGACGTTGATGTTATGTTGACTTGCTTGAGCAATTAGAGGGAATAATTCTAGCCTGAAGGGAAAGAAGAATTTAAATACCTTTCATGAATGAGGCACAATTTTTAAACTATAGGCCTACTACCTTCGGTTTGTTAGCAAATTTTTTCTCGCTGACGCTAAGGCTGCAGTATAACGACATTAATAATATTAGCTTGTAGCCTATATTGGCGCTATAATAGGCAATAGCAAATGCGAGAAAAATGAATAGTCGTAATACAACGCACAAGTGTTCGACGACACGAGCTATAACACTATAGTGTCGCACACTCTATAGACACTAGAATGCCAATCATTGTAGCTTTGTGGCAACTGCTGAGCTGGCCACTCGGAGCCAATCGCTTTGGCAATATATTGACATCAGTAATTACCGAAATAGTGTAACCACATTTAGATTTTAGACCCTATATCATGAGCGCCCGCACATAGAGATAATATATGGAACATTATTTTATCCGTAGAAAATTGGCACCATTTTGTAATTATATACATGTACTCACTTCGAATTTTTAGCAATTTTTTCGAACTAAGGCAGCGACGACACTAACGTGATATACAAATTCAAGCTGAAACATTCACACATACAAATTTCTATGAAAAACCCCGTGTTCTTAAGCATTTAATTTGAAAATTTGAAGCTCCTTCTATAACAAAAATAATTTTTGCCATGGTGTTTTGCTCCCTCCTGCAAAAAAGCTGCGGGTTCGATCCCAAGGGCTTAAATCTTACTCTGGTAACAAGTAATGGATCCGACATGGCCTAATAAAATGCACAGCATTTTTTAGTTATTGATGGGAAACATCTCAGAAAGAAAGCTGTTTGCGCTGCTATATATATAGACGAAAAACAATCCGAGAAATGATAATGGGAAAATAGTAAGCGTTCCAGACAGGGCTTTTTTAACGTGCAGCTGTACACAAAATGTGCTGTTGTAGAAGCAATTCTGTATAGTTAAAACTAGCAAAAAGGTAATTGCTCTCCGATTTTAAGTAATTTACCATGGATGACGGGAAAGGAGTTGTGCAGTTATAAAAATTCCTTAAAAGCAGCCCTGGTTCCAGATAGTCTCAAACGAAAGATAGGCCTAAAACAAGAATTGCCGGAACATATATTTTATGTTAGCTAGAGTATATAGCGACTAATATAATAGCTGTAGTGTAAACAGAGAATTTATGTCCAAACTATTCGTTAAAAGATGGAGGTGCACCATCCATCTTGACAAATTACAACCAATAATCATGACTTTGCATGCAGTGTGCATGTGATTCATGTGAGTTGAGATCGTGAAGGGATGTCACGCAGGCTACATTTCGACTAACTGATTGATTGATAGTATCCTGAAAATTAAATCCGATATTCGAAAAACCAATAAATGCGTGATCCCGATGCATCTGTTTTCTGTTTGGAATTATATTGCTTCCCCTTTGGCTTGTGTCCCTTCCGGAGATATATAGCCCACCTAACTCGTTTTTTTTATAAACTATTACTCTGGACTTTCCTCTTTGGGCGTGCCTGCCTGGGTCGGGACTCGGCGGCGCCTCTGAATAGTTATCTTCAAGGGGCGCTATATAAACTCATCAGATTGATAGATAGATATTAGCAACAATTGTTGAGCCAAAAATCAAGTATGCATGGTTTTGTCTCTTGTCTGCATTCCCAGATCTCTGCATGCTCGATTGAGGAACCTCTAAATGAGATTATATATATATGCATGCTTTTGAATAATAGAAATAAATAAATAATAAATAATAAACCGGCAGTCGCTGCCTGGCAGGCAGGCAACCCTTTCTTTTTCAAGTGCATGGCGCGGGTATAAAAGATGAAGTAATGAGAGAATTAAGGTGCTTTACGAAGAGATTTGGAGAATTACGTGTATACGATCGAGAAACTAAAGAGTAGGCTATACGGTAGCTTCCGTGACGTACGTTGCATATATAACGAGAATAAGAGCAACAGAGAATAACAAAATGACATAGAGAATGAGGTATGCTATGGAGCTACATAAATTTACAAATTAATGAATGAACAGTAAAAGCAGTAGGGCTGTAGCGATGACGGAATTAGTAAAGTTATTAGTTAGACACATACAGAGAAAAAACCAATGAAAGATTATGGTAAAGTAAGTCGCGGAGAATAATTACAGATAGGGTAAAAAGTTGACTAGTTTAATTATATCTCTTACCTGGGAACTTGATGATACTTGCGGACTCGACCCTCGGTCGAGCAACAGACAACATGAGGACAACAAGACACGTAGACAACACGTCTCTCTCCATCGCTGCAATCAGCACGTAACCGTTGTCGACGTTCTATACAACGATACAACCTAACGGACTTCCTACTGGAACGGACTTCCTACTGGAGCGGACTTCCTACTGGAGCGGACTTCCTACTGGAGCACGCGGGAACGGAATGCTTGAACTTTTCCTTCTGTTCGTAGCACCGAAAAGGTGTAGGACTGTAGGTGCGTTCTTCTCCTCTCTTCTATTTCTCTTCACGTTACAACGGAATTCCTTCCACCAATCAAAGCTAAATCGCAAGTCTGACTGACGACTTTGATTCCCTTCAATATATATAAGCTTATAGGCTGCAGGCTCTACGCCTGGTTGGAGCTATAGGCGCCTGCCTAAGATACGAATTTATGCTATTATATTAATATTAAAATCCTAGGTGTATGTGCGCGCGCGTGCGAGACGCTGAGATGAGTCGGCGAAACGTTTGCATCGCTTTCTCAGTGAGCTTGGCCACCGCCGCCGCACGCGTACGTGTCCTTGGACATGCGAGCAGTTAAGTTTGCTCACGTGTTCGCTCTGCAGCCTGCGACCAATAGGCGTTGACCAGCCGGAGGGGAGGAAGAGGAAGAGCGGAAGGAGGAGGCGGCGGAGGGAGGAGAGCGGGACAAGTTTACCGGCATAAACACGCCAACGCTTATCGTGCGATTAACTTTGGCTTAATCATAATTAATGCGCCGCCGCCGCCGGCCGGTGAAATCGTCTTCGCCAATTTTCTCGGCGCTACTGAGGCCGGACTGTGAGAGACAAACCTCATGGGATGCCGTAAGTTTCGAGCGTGCGACGGCAACTGGGTTTTTCAACATGGGCTTAGCTCGATCGACGAATGGAGGGAGCTTCTCAGCTTCATCATGTTGACCGACTTCTTAGAAGTCTTCCGGCCTCTGTTGAGGAAACCGGAAATCATCTGCTATAATTATTATTATACTGCAGAACCTTCTATTAATAGTTATAGAAGGTTCTGACATACTTCACATCATCGCCATTCAATTATGCCAATTACCTACTGATAAAACAATGGTGCCACGGTCGTACTGTAATTTAAAAAAGGGTCTGGATAATGCTTAACACTGGCAGGAAGAGCGCACGGATATGGAATTACTTCCCGCAACCTTTCTAAAGGTTCACTCAACCTTCCAGTCTATAGAAGACGTTAGTAAAAACAAAGAGTGGTTAGACGTGATGGGCCCCCTGTTGGCTTCCGACATTCCACCTTGACTCCTGGGATAACTAATGATCATCCGCCATAATTATACTATATATGAATACCAAATGTAAACATTCTACGTTGTGCATTTGTGCCAGTTTGAAATTAAACGAAGATTAGCCTAAGCTTATTATATTAAATGACACAAGGCTGTTTTTAAGGAATTTTTAGAACTGCACAACTCCTTCTATTCCTTCCCATCCTCCATGGTAAATTACTTCCAATCGGTGGACAGCGACCATTTTTACCTAGGTTTAACTGTACAGAAGTGCTTCTACAACTGCACAAATTCATTTAGAACTGCACATTTTGTGTACAACTGTACGCTAAAAAAGCCCTGTTAAATGTCATGAAAAGCTTCGAAATCCCTCAGCGCCCACAAAAGCCGCGCCATGCAGAAAGAGACCAGCTTAAACACCGACGCTATATCAAGTGAAGTCCACAACAGCAGGTTGTGTGTCCGACTCTGTCCGACCCGGTGCCAGGTCAGAATCTGGGGAGGTCAAGCCGAGGAGACAGCGTAGTGCTGTACGGTGATAATAGGTGATCAACGGTGATGATGGTGTTGGTCGTGTGGTGGGGTGACAGTAGCCTATATGTGCGACAGGAACATGCTATATGCTTAAACATATTTCCGTGAACCACTTCGTCATCAACTTAACATGATAATATTATGTGTAATGGTGATTCAAAGTCTCATTGTGCATTTATTGATGCCTTGCATTTGCTTTGTGAATCAACTAAACTTGAAAACGAGCCAGCCGAATCTTAGCGGGTCTTTTAGACCTTTTCGGCTGACTCATTGACCTGCATTAATGCTAACATCATGGATTATTTTTGATTTTTTAAAACAAAATGTGTAATGCTGATATGCAAATACTGACGTGACATGCAAATCACTAAACAGTAAAGAAAACAAACGAGAGACGCTATACAAATGTTCTGAATGAAAGAATGAATGAACGAATGAATGAATGAATGAATTAATGAATGAATTAATTAATTGGATATCCAAGGTGCCGATTAGCATAAAAGGAAGAGGGAGCTCATTTGTGCGACCCATCCTTTCATTTTGTAATGATACAGTCGTCGTGCAGGCTGCAAATTAAAATGATTGGTTACTTCTTCCTATTCTATTCTATTCTATTTTGGGATTTATAAAGCGCCTCTCACAGTACAATCTAATCAGAGGAGCTCCCATTGCGAAGAACTTCTATATTAGCAACTTGCTGCAGGAATTTCGACCCCCGTTTTACTCAGGGATAACCAAATCTCAGTCGCATTGGGCCCTATTAACGGGGAAGGGCGCTATTCGATGTTTAGCCTACGCCGTAAAAGCCAAGCCCTACTCGGTGTCGTAAGATTCAGACGAACCTGTTGCCGACGTCGTCCCACCCCGTGAGATCGTCCCTTTCCCTCGCTCATTCATTGTCCGATTGTAAGTGGGTATTTTGACGTCCGCTTAACGCCCGAACGATCCGACCAAGGATACCAGCCACTTCCTGCGACCGTTTCCGTCATGCGCGCCGCCAACCGGATGACACGTGACACGCGTCCTGTTCTGCTGCTCGTTCTTTCGTTCGCGAACGACGACCATCCTTCCGGTTCCGCTGGGGCGAGTCGACGATCGAGTCGGGTGGACCACGAGTCAGCGATCGAGTTGGGTCGACCGGGTGTTGCTTAGTGGTGTCGTAAAGACTGCTTTGTCAACTTCGATTGCTCGGCAAACATCCGTCCATTCTTCTCGGCAACACTGTGGACGTCGGCGGATTTTATGGGCTTCTTGTTTTAAGATGAAAATCGGGGAGTTAATGGATCGTATATAACAACGCGGTCCGAGTCAATGAAATGGAGCGGAAATGTACGGACACCGGGTTAATAAATTCGGGGCAAAATGGAGGGTGTGATGACATGCGTGGAGTTGTTTGAGTCGAGGGTGAATGGAGCGTTGGGCGGCGAATTCCGAGTTATTATTATTTTTGTTGTATTAGTGCAATTATAATCATGATTATAGGTAGGCCTATAATTATAATTACCATTAATGTTGTTGTTATTATTTCCTACTAGGCTACTCTTACACTCTTACTATGATAATAATAATAATGATTATTATGATTATTATTATTATAATTATTATGAAAACCATCATTTATTTCCAATTCAAACTGTGAAACGCTAACTGGCTGTGCCTGATGAACATCGAACGCTTAGCAAAACCCTAGCATAGTGTGTTATAATTATTATTGTTATTATTATTATTATTATTATTTTGTTTTATTATTAGTTTTATAATAATAATAATAATAATTATTATTATTTTGTTTTATTATTATTATAATTTTTATTATTATTATTTTTAAAAAAAATATTATTTAAAAAAAAAATATTATTATTATTATTATTATTATTATTATTATTATTATTACTATTATTGTGGTTGTTGTTGTTGTTGTTAATATTAGCAAAGCAGCCTTAAATAGGGTTATTAAGCAGAGGCAAATAGAAAGCAATTGGTCTATACGCTGAAAGCTGAGTTGAAGAAATTGAGCCAAATGGAGGACATGACAATAACGACGACTCGTCGACGAGTTTCATCAAATCGAGTTGATAAGGGCAGCTAATCAACTCTAGCCAAAAACAGAGAGTAAGGCCACAACGGTTGCTGAGTTACTGGATTCGAGCTGAAGATGTGTCGGTAGAGGCCGAGTTAATTAAATCGAGGCGACATGGAGAGTATACGATGAAACGAAACGAGTTAATGAAATCGATGCATTTTGGAAACCATGACTACAGTAATTAATTCCGAGTTAATGAGATCGAGCGAAACCGCAACTAATAATTGTAGCGTATACGCTAAAAACAGAAAAACAGACGAGCAATTTGTGTT
>OX457046.1:26121776-26224276 GCA_949752735.1 Lumbricus terrestris
GCTGAACTTTGCGGAGAATTTCGGTACTTACCGCAGGCAACTGTGTTTCTCCCGCCCTTCCCCTTCGCGGGGAATCATACCCACCCCCTTATTCTGTGTAAATCAGCGTTTAAAAGTTGATCCCTGTTTACAAGCGATTCAACGACAATAACATTTGGCGTCGTTTAGCCGAATCAACGGGCGGAATTAGGACTAAGCGTGGATGAGCAAGACATTTAATCCACGATCTCTCCCCTGCTCGTGGTACCCCGCCTATAAGAAATACTTCTTGGCATATTTCGCCACGGGAACCTGTTAGCCTCGTTCAACACTCTTGTGTGATTTCGTGGGTGTATGTCAGCGAGTGGGGGGAGGTGGAAGTTGGGTGGGAGGGGATTGGCAATAGGACTTAGATTCTACGATCTTTGTCCTGCAAATTGCCAGCCTCTAAGGAATACTTCTTGGCATCTTTCGCCACGGGAACCTGTTAGCCTCGTTCAGCATTCTTGATTCCTTGTGTGATTTCGTTGGTGTATGTCAGCGAGTGGGGGGTTGGGGTTGGGTGGGAGGGGATTGGCAATAGGACTTAGATCCTAATCGCCAACTGCCAACGAAATGCGTACTCAATCGTCGACATAGTTTAACATCCTGGAATGATATTGCCGCCCGTTTAAATTCAACGGATATAATAAACGTTGCCGTGTGTGTGTGTGTGTGTGTGTGTGTGTGTGTGTTTGTGTGTGTGTTTGCATGTGGGATGCCTGGAAAAGACGACCGACCGCCCACGGAGTGTGGAATGCCTCCAGCAGCAGCCGCAGTATACATGTATACCATGCAAGAACAACAACAGCTGAAGATGGATAAGCACCCACTGCAGCATCTCGACAACATCATCATCATCAGGAACCACTCTACCTTGTCGAATTCCACGCATTCTTCACCAATCGAAATCAACCCTTCCCTCCTCATCAAGCTCTTCCCTCCTCGTCAACTTCCCCTCCTCGTCACTCCCTTCCCTCGTCATCAGCCCCTTCCCTTCTCCTCATCTCATTCCGCGCATCATTCTTCCATCTGTCTGCGGCGATAAACGCTCGCGAATCCTCCAACGTCTTTGTCCGTCTTTTCTCTTGTACTTGACAATCTGAGCCACGTCTGTTATGTACGTCGAGCACCTAACTCTCTTTAAAACGACAATAATAATAACTTCCATTCAGCATCATCTGTGGCATCAGCAGCATCAGCAGCATCAGCAGTCACGGCACCGTCCGGGTTCAAGACTCGCGGGTCGACTGAGGCACCGCAGCTGCGAATGAACGAAAATCATTTCAAGGAATTCAGCACTTCATGAACACGTGTCTCTCTATCTTGCTGTCAACTTCGTAGATCTTTAAGCACATACCTGTAGGTCCATATTTATTATGAGAACATATATAGCCAGTGGCGGCGTCAGGGGGCGGGTTAAGGGGAACTAAACCCCCAAAAAGGCCATCCGGGAGCTTAGCCCCTCTAAAAAATTAAATACATCCATTAGATTTCGACCAAATGACTAAAAAAAGTCGTCAGAAAGTTTCACGGATGAAAATGGAAACTTTCCTCCGCGAGGATTCGACCCCCCAAAACTGAAATCCTGGAGCCGCCACTGTATATATACTGTATAGCACCCTTTTACGAATATCTATTCAGAAACGCATACGCATAATTATTGGAACGCCATCCGTGCAGTTATATGTATAGTCGAAATTCGGATTGTATTTTTTTTTTATCAATGTACGTAGCAACCGTTTCATAAGAAACTATTTGCTAGTAGCCTATACGGTCACCATGGTGTTGAAATTACGCATCTAAAATTCACATCAGTTTACATTTTTCAGCGCATGCACCGAGAAATCATGACCATATCATACAGGTATGTTTAAAATAATTATAGGACCATGAATGTTGTAGGATATTATATTGTTACCGTATGCCAACATTCGTAGCATATTATTGCTGTCTGTAAGTAGTACAATTTATTATACGCCCTTTCCCCGTATCGCTTTTCCATATATTTTATCAAGTAAACACACGGTGCAACTTCTCATTTGATTTCCAGTAAAGTTCCTCCTCTGTTTTGATATGGCCCACTCGGAACTATGCCAAGCACGAAAATTTATCTTTAAGCACTTCTGTCCCACTACTTCTTAAAGGGGTCGGACCATTTATGATTTAGCACTTCAGCAAAGAGCGTCTACTAAAAGTGTCTGGGAGTGGGACACTACAGTGCCGTTTGTCGCTAAAGCGCAAAAGGGTCTTGGCTTGACAACGTTGATCATGGTGCTTAGTAGCACTGCTTGAAGAAATATCGAACATGCGCTAAGGAATTTGTGCCAGCACGTGGCCATATCTGCGTCGTACTTACATAAGCGGTATAGTCGGATCGACTCGGATAGTATAGTCACAAATGTGACTATAAGATATAGATGATTCATACGTCTCACATTCTGGGCATTTCTGTTTTTCGAGCAAGTAACCTCGGGAAAGTATTAAACAAACTATCTGAAGTTCAGCACTCTTCAGCACACCACATCATCTTCCAGCTTCAATTTGCAAGAATAGAGTTAGTAGGCCTATAGCCATATAATTAATTTATAGTTAGAGTCTATACTAGCTCACAAACCTTTGAAACCTCCAATAGATAGGGATAGGCCTAGTAGAAATTCACTGGAAAAGTTCTAAATTACTATTCACGGTATATAGGCCTACAATTTTTATTTTAAAAAATTGGCCAATATCGCAGCGAATTCACGAGCAGACATTTGCCCAAAAGTCGCGGCAATTCGTGGCACTATAGCGAAAATTCACGGAATTCAAGCCTAGCGGTAAAGATCACTGAATTCATGGCTTCCACGAGTCCATGACTTGGAAAATTCCTACTATAGTCAATACCTATACTAACATATAGCCATGTAGCAAGATACAGTATAGTCACAATGATCTTGCAATTATTGTCAACATTGAACGTGCAGGTAAACATGTGCGCATCTGCAGATGAGAGACTTGCCGATGAGAGGAATTCCTGGCCACTATAGGAGCAGACTATAGAACAGTCACGCGTCCTTAAGTTGCTATCTTTAAGGCTAGACCCAGGGCTTAAAGTGTGACAGGACGGTCATGGACGACGTCCACGCACTTATTTTAAAATCTAAATGCCGTCCTGCCACTTATAAGGCCAACACTGCAGCCTGGAAAGGTAAGGGTCGTCCAGGCACTTGTTTTCTTTACACTCTAAGCGCTGGTTAGCATAATTATATTAAGTTTTGAGGAAAACAATTAGAAACGAGTCAACGTAATAAAAGTGCAAACATGATTTAAGAGATCGAAGTCTAGATTTATATGCATGTATACAATTATGAATTTACTCAATTGTTCATTTGAAGTGTAAACTGAGTGCAGTTGAATATAGGCGATATATATCGTATTTCATATAGGCCCTAAAGCATAAATCATAAACTTTATAGGGGACGGTTGCTTAAAGATGGATAGCACGTAAAGATGTCCGGCCGTTTTTGAAACATAATTATAAGAAAACAATTATACAACAGGGTCGTTAGGTCAACATAATTATATGCATGTAACTACCCAGCCTGGGACCTTAAATCGCTAAGTCTATGGGCATTTGGCCATTTGCCCCTCTGCCACTCCTCCCCGAGTGCGACCGCAAGAACAGAAACTCTGCTTTTTACAGTGGCATAGGTCTAAACTTGCACGGCGCCAATTATTCCGGAGTTAATTTTTCGGACAGAATAAGAATCTTGACCCATCCACTAATTAAATTTTCCATACACCTATATGCATTCAACAAATTTTAATTTAATCCAGTACGAACAAATTGAATTAAATACAAATCAAATTAATTTAATGCAGACGAAATAATATTCCGATGCAATTCAATTTTTATTTAATCCAATACAAATTGAGCATAATCAAATAAAAGCCAATTTTGATCGCATCAAATCGATTTATCTATATTATAAGGCAGAAATTCCAAATTATGTTTGTTTGTTTGTACGCTTTTGACAGAATTGACTCTCCCCTGCAGAATAGGCTCGGAAATGAAACAGCGTCGGTTTAAAAAAATTCTTGAAATCGATTCTTACCCAAATTATAAGGTCATCGCAACTATTTTCAGGTTTTAATTCAGTTCAAAACAAAAGTTATTAGCATTTTAAGACAGATTTCATCAGTAATTGACCACTCTAGCGCGTAAGTCAAGAGTCTACACCGCATGACGTCATACCCGCCCAGTAATAATTTTCGTAGCGCCCCGTAGGGGTGGGTCAAGTTTGGCTTTTTGGGGAAGCGAGGTGGGGTGGAGGGTTGGCGAAAACCAGAAATTTAGCAGTCAACGATGGACACCAGAGTGGAGTAGTGTTTAAAACCCTAAATTTCACTTTAGAACTCGAGTTATTAGCGTTTTAAGACAGATTTAATCGCTAACGCTTTGGTAAGCAGTATCGAGCTTTAGTAAAGGAGTCTACAGCCCGAATGACGTCATACAAGCCCAGTAATAATTTCCGTAGCGTCTCGCAGGGGCGGGTTACGTTTGGCTTTTTGAGGAAGCGGGGTGGGCTAGAGGGTTGGCGAAAACCCTAAATTTAGCGGTCAACGTTGGGTACCACAGTGGAGTAGTGTTTAAAACCATAAATTTCCCGGGCAACGCCGGGTTACACATCTAGTTTTATATAAATGCAAATCAAGCATTTCAACATAAGACAGCGGTTTTGCAGCCTATAGAGGTGAACTACAGAATTGCCTTGATGAGCAAGAGGAAATAGCGACAATGCATTTGCATACAAAGAACCGACATCGCATATAAAACTATAAATATCTTGCATGTTAGGATATAGCCTACGGTTGGATGGGAAATCATTCTGACGTGACTACTCATATAATTGCTTGTTTTTGCCTATTGTAGTCATCTGCAGCTCAGGGCGTGGTTCATAGCTAAGGCATTAAAGGTCATTAAATGAATATTTGTGCTATTATCTGGCCGAGGCCATATAACCATAATAACCTCCGATATCAGGACGGAACAGAGAGCGTCTTTAGTACCGGTTCCTTAAAGACATTCACTCTCCTCCTATAGTCGTTAATTCTCATGCAACTCCCCCAACCCACATACATTCACTCTCGCTCACACTCACGCATACACACAAATGTATGTAAATGTAAATGTAATCGCAAATTTATATAGCGGCTGTGTTATGGCTTCGACCCTGAGGGTGAGATCCTTCACCACCGCTACTCCACGTTTATATTGCGACCGAGCCACCCGCAGTAAAGATCCGAGAAATTAATCTCTGACCGACCGGGAATCGAACCCGGGTCGCCGGCGCGGCGAGCGGGCTACCAACCCACTCGGCCACCGCACAGACACACACATTCAGACACACGCATACACGCATGCACACGCACATGCACATGCACTGACACACGCATGCACACATACACACAGATTAACATACACACGCACACACGCATACACACCTCGTTCTAACAGATTTATCTGACACTGCAGAGGCCGTTCATACAGTTTAAGCTGACTATTTTTTCCCTTTGATATGGTGAAAATCCGGCTCGTATGTATAGGCAATTACCATTTGATCCATCCACCTTTCAATGCCCGGGGTCATGAAAGGTCAGAGGGATCCCATGGCGTTCCAACTCCCCTGACGACTGTTGCTATGCTGTGGGCGTCACCATGCCACACCCTCATGACTAAAAATGATAGTCTGATTTACTACTATTTCTATATGCTATAGATATCGAGACCAAGGATTGGCTGGTGAGGTTTCCTTCAATTTCAAATGGCATGGTTTGCTAAACGGCGCAATACAAGTTATCATCATTATTATTTTCCCCGACGTACACAATTATGATCCTTCGCATGGGTTTGCCAAAAAATCAGAGGGCGATGTTCTGGATTGGCTATACCGCTATAGTCTTCGAAGATGATTTTGCCTATAATTATAGGAAAAGTGTTGCAGAAAGCAAATGCGTTGAAGCGATGGATAGTCATGGATAAGCGCCGGTAGAGATAACAGACTCTCTGCTAAGATCATTTGCACATTAATTTTCTGGTACCGGTTTGTAGGACCCGTAGTGCATTATCTCCGCTTTTTTTCTATCGTAAATTAGTTTAAACTCGTTCCGATATTTAACAAAAATGTGGCTTTATTAGAATCAGTGGGATCTTTAAATTTTTTGGAGCAAATGTAGCATCATTCATACATGCATGCAAGTAGGCCTACATGTAGGCCAACATGCACTATTGAAAGTATCCAATTTAGTTGTTTACTTAGAATGTATATAAGTTAAAGTGGTTTCGAGGAAATTCAACGACTTTTATTGATGCCTAATATAATTATATTATAAGCTTACATGACACCTATGTTTATCTTCCTTTTCGTAAGCCCTATGTCTTTCTGTATATTTATCTGTCTCACTGCATATATATATATATATATATATATATATATATAATTCTCTGTATCGTTATACATCAGTCCCACAATTTCTCTCTGTCTCTATTTCTATCTCTGTGTCTATCTCTATCTCTGTCTCTGTCCGTATGTCCGTCTGTCTGTCTGTCTGTCTGTCTGTCTGTCTGTCTCATGCCCCTGTGTTTTCCTGTACGTCTCACTATTTGCGTATCGTTGCCTGTCGCTGAATCTGCGTCTGCTATTTTCCTTCTATATACACAGTTATCATAAAATTGTTGATAGGCATTCCTCCGTTAATGGGCACCGAAATTGTACTGCATAGTAAAGGACCTATATACTTTGGTATCCAACAGAAGTCGTTTTGGAAGTCATGAAATTTGACCGTGCAGCGTAAAAAAGATAATAATTAGCTTCCTAGAATCAAGACAAAGAGAGAGAAAAACTAAACTTGGCTAAAGGTTATACAAACATTTCCGATACGTGTAACAAGGAACAGCCTTGGCCTATGCATATTGTGCAACATGTGTGTGCATGTAGGCTTACATGTTCATGTGGGCCTACTCATGTTATATAATGTTCATGCATGTGTTGGTTCTTCCCCTGTTGGACAATTTATGCATATTATGTCAATTTATTATGAGCACTCCAGTATGCACTTAGCCTACAAGTAGTTTGTTATTAAACTAAACCTGACACTGAGTTTCCTGCAAGTCATTGTTTTTGCATGCATAATTCAATGCAATTAAATTCAATTTCTTCATTGTTCCCAGAACACAGACAATGGTAAATTCGCAAAAAGTAAACACGTTGACTAATAATTATTGTTGTCCATGTGATGACACAGGCTTATGCCTACAGTTAGGCTACTTATTACTGCGTATGTAAGGAGAAAAAGACTACCCGAAGGGAACGACGTCGCTAGGTGGGGCCTATTGTCACTACTGTAACAGGGTGACAGTTTGAAAAATCCAGATATAATAACGTACGATGATAACAAGCGTTAAACATGTAAACAGTTGCATCAGCAGGATACCTCCTCTCTGCCTTAACTCAAAATAGATAAATAAAGAAACATTAGGCCAATAAAGTAAAATAATTTAGATAGGGCCTATTGTATTGTTTGCGCACGGATTTGAATTTTAAAATGCATGGCGGAACTTATCGAACTGGATAAAAACGTTTTATCTGTACCCATTCGTTCTTATAATATCAAAATTTTGCTCTGCCTGTACTGAACATGAATCACTGTTTGTTGCATTTAAATGATTCACCGCCTACACCAAACGTTGCCACTCTAAACAGGCCGCTGCATCTATGCGCTGAGAAAAGTCGATGGAATCAATTGTTATTCGCAGACCACCTTCAGAGACAATAGCAAACACTGAGTCAGATTCCTGCCTTAGTCTAGGCCACCTATCGAGCAGATTATGTGGCAATGCGTGGGCGTGTGTAGCCTATGACGCGTGTATGAACCAGCTATAGACGCACGATAGGTCTATTGTCACCTGTTATAACACGCGTGACTGCAAGTGTCTATGGATTTCTAATGGCGCTATACCATTCAGCGTTAATCTACTCCTATTGATTGATCAATGTGCGTACGTAATGAATCGACCTCGTCGAGTCATTGCTTACGTCAGCGTCTCCCTGCCACGTCATTCACTTCTCGTTTGCGTAGATTTTCATTCAGCGTCTTCCTGTTTTAGATCTGGTAAACACTATTTATCATATGTAGGCTAATGTAGATTGTAGACCATGAACAAATATTTGTTTTAACATCAATGTATAAAAATATATTCATTCATCCCAGAATTTACATAGCGCTTCTTCAAAGGGACTACTCAGAAGCGCTCCCGACTCTAGCACGGCAAAAAGGACAGTTTTGAGTTTAATGAAAAAAATCAGTAAGAACCCCAGGAAGCAGACATGGCTCTTGTGGGAGCCCATTCCAGACAACTGGGCCCATAACAGAAAAGACTCTATCCTGCATCATTGCAGTTCGTGCAAATGGGACCAAGAGCAATCCCTTCTATGCAGAACGGAGGGCAAGGGCGGATACAGAAATTTTCGATGGGGAGGGCCAAAATTTAGGGTCCTGGTCCGGGATACCGAAAAAACTGATGACTTTTTTTTAGTCATCAGCCTGGAATTTTCCCAAAAAGAAACCCTTTTCCATCCGCCCCATCCGCCCTCCACCCAAAACACTGACGACCTTCTTCCTTCTTCACCGCTGTGAGGCACGGACATACGGAGCTACTCGCGGCTCGCGGGGGGGCAAGTCAACTTTTCGGACCAGAATAGCTGATAAAAAATTAAGAAATTTCTAAATGGGGGGGCATGGCCGGATTGGCCCCCTGGATCCGCCCCTGACGGAGGGGACGGTGGTTTTGGGCACCCGTAGAGGAACAAAGCTCTCGCAAGTAGTCTGGTGCAATTTCAATCTGACATTGACTAACCAGAGCAGCGATCCTATATTCAATGCGCTGCCGAATAGGAAGCCAGTGTAATGTCTCCAGCATGGCCTATATCTAGATAGCCTACAATCCCTACACGATCAAATTTAGAAATGTGTCCAATTAAACGTGCTGCAGAACTCGATACCAATGATACAAATGATACAAATGATACCAATGATACCAATGATACAAATGATACAAATGATACCAATGATACCAATGATACAAATGATACCAATGATACAAATGATACCAATGATACAAATGATACCAATGATACCAATGATGTACGCAAAGTGAGACTGGAGAAATTTACATTTAGAAACCTCTACGGAAAAAAGCCTGTGATCCTAATTTCATGCCTTGCAGTTATCAAGCTGTTTTGCACAACATCTTAGCCCTGGCCATCTCCCCCCATCCACCCTACAAGAATATATGCTGGCGCCCATGTGCACGGACCGAGTTCCAACGAACCAACTTGTTTGGTTAGCAAAATCGAGGGGAGAATATGTCCAGAGGCCTTTTGTCCGGGAGGATAATGCCGGGGAGATAATGCCCAGGGGCTAATGTTTGCTCCCCGTTTAGATATGGCAGCCTATATCATAGGCTTGGTGAAGTAGCCTATAATTATTATAGGCTGTCATTTCTAAACACCCCAAATCGTGAATCAGCTTAAACCTGCTCCACCAGTAGCGTAGACAAGGGTGGGGGTTTTGGGGGTTAAAACCCCCATTGGCCTAGGAAAAAGTTTCTTCAACGGTTATTTATCCAATTAAATAAGAAAAAACAATTGCTTGTAGTAACATTATTGTTTTTCTTTATTCCTTTTGTTACTTTATTCCCTTTTTATTTACTGTAATACTCTTGGGTTGGTGTCAGAGGGGGCATCCTGTCAGGCCATAAACCCCCCAATCATAAATAAATTTGTTTTATTAGGTTTACAACCGACACATGCAGTGAAATCAGACTTAATAGGCATCAGGTTCTATGAGTCTATAATTATCAGGTTGTCACAAGTCTTCCAACTTTCTTCTCAAAGAGTCAGTTGCAATAAAGCAAATTGTATTCCTAATCTACTGTGTATCAAGTGTTAATAGTGGGCCTGCTTACATGTATATTTGTGCGTGCGCGCGTACGTCTTTCTTTGTGTGAGTGTGCGCATGTGTAAGTAATAATGTATTGTTGTTGCTCTTTGCCGCTAACAAAGAAGTGGGCCGTGCAGGAAACAATAGACCTAAACGCGAGGCATCTCGAGTGCTGCTGGCTTTATTTGTGAAACATTATGTACTTATAGTCGTCATCTTCGCACTGGTAGCAGAACCATACTTAATATGTCATCTCTGTCTCTCTCTTTATGTCTCTGAGTCTGTCTCTGTCTGTCTGTCTGTCTGTCTGTCTGTCTGTCTGTCTGTCTGTCTGTCTGTCTGTCTGTCTGTCTGTCTCTCTCTCTCTCTCTCTCTCTCTCTCTCTCTCTCTCTCTCTCTCTCTCTCTCTCTCTCTCTCTCTCTCGCTCGTTCACTTTCCCTCGCACTCTCTTTCTCTTTGTTTGTGTTTCTGTAGGCCTATGTCTGTCTCTGCATATAACTACGTATGGGCGTGTCTTTCGGTCTCTCTGTTTACCTGTCTATCTGTCTGTATATCTGTGTGTTTGTGTGTGTCTCTCTGTCTGTCTGTGTATCTCTATTTCGCTCCGTCTCTCTTTCTCTCTCCTGTGACATTCTGCAAAAGCAATGCACTAGTGACTAGCAGCAGTCAGCTGGGACTCGAGAACAAGGCAAATATATAATTAGGCTAATTTGGCTCTGATTAAGAGAAGATCCTCTCTATCAAACGAAGAAACATTTCCACGAAGTATTCCGTGAAAACAGAAAACAAATCTAACATGCATACATACATGGTAACAAACATACTTAGGCCTGCATATAGCCTATATAATATACACACACATACAAACACACATACATACATGCATGCATACATAGTTATAGGCCTACATCCAATAAAACGAAAGACTTTGAAGACCTTCTCAATTCTCATTATACATATGCAGCGTAATCCATGTATAGAGATGGTAAAGACATCGGTGTCTCTTGGTGTCTGTGACAGTTCGTCTAGTTCTCTGTAGTTCTCTGTCGCTCGCTGTCTCTGTCTCTGTCTCCCTCTGTTTCTGCCTCATTCTCTCTTAAGCGGATGGCGACAGTTTATTCACGAGCGCTGTTTCTAGTCAGAAAGGTTTTCCAGAAGGTATAGGAAAGCAAGGTTCGAATACGGTAAGAATTTAAGAAACTAAGAATACGGCTCGGTTTCTGTTATTCTTTTATCCGCGTTGTTCTTATCAATGTATTGCAACAGCAACTATAAAACACGACGATAGGCCTACAAGCTGGATTCGCATTTGTAATAAAAACTGATGAACAGCGTATTAAAAAGATTGAAAGAGGTTGATTGACGTGCCTCCCTTACCATAGCTTTTAATATAGGCGACAGGTTCCCGCTTCTATAGTTGGCAGAGGCTTCTATAATAGGCTACGACAGAGGCTAAATGTGGAGAACAGCCGGGTCAGGTTGGTTTTAACCACTGGGCAGTCTCATCTTGCTATGGTCGTTTTGCTTTTCGTAAGGGTTACCTACGAAAAGAAACATTACGCATTTCGTGGGTGTTTTTCAAGTCTCAACTTAAAATTCGTTTTTCAACTGGTCATTTCCTGCAATGTTCATTTGCAGGCAGTTTAATCCCATAAGAATTATTACCGGTACGTCTGTTCTATGAGCCATACTGTTTACTAGCGAGGCCTTACTAAAACAAAAGAGCTGGCCAGTGTGCAAGGAATTTAGGGGGGGGGGGGTTCTACTGAAACACGTGTTTCAGAGCACATGACGCCCACGCTCGCAGAACGAGGAAAAGAAACGACGCCAAGAAACATTGTTGTCTTCTGATCGTGCGCTTATTGGCTGTGTTTCTGAACGCAATCTCTTGGAAATATAACGACGAGCATATATTTCATACGCAACATGTTTATGTAGCGCCTTTGGCGCCCCACCCACCCCAATCAATGATGATGGAGTGGGCGTCGTATTTCTATTGTGTATATTATGTCTAAAATAATACTCTTCGTCGTCACGAATTCACGATTTGCTCATGAAGACAAACCGTCGATGACAAGCTACTCGATGATTACAGCGACTTAAGTGACAGCAATTCGTCACTCTTGAGTGACGGTAATTCGTCACTCAATCATTAGGCTTTACTCGATATTCCGTATAGCCTACGTTCTATTTATTACTCGTGATTAATAATAAAATTGATAGGGATTTTCCCTTTAGTAATCCACAGCAATTAGGCTAACTAAGAGTTTTCTTGCGTCAAGGAAGGATTCTTACTAACACTAGGCTATAAGTTTTAGCGTCTACTCAGATATGATATTTGGCAGTTTATTTTATTTTAAGTTGTTATTTATTTATTTTTCTTAACCATAATAATATTATATCAGAACAATAATGCAAATAATTCACTAAAATAAAATGAGAGATTATACCATTCGGAAAAATCTGATCTAGGTCCAGCCCTGTGGCGGTACCACATCCGGCCCGCAGTGGCGTAGGCAGGGGGTTTCGGGGGTTAAACCCCCCAATTGGCTCCGGGGGAAAAATTTTCAAGTTTATTTTTCCATTTAAGTAGGAAAAAATAGCAAAAAACAGGGTTTCCGGCCATACCCCCCCCCCATCAAAAATTCCTGGCTACGCCACTGCATGATGATCCGGGTAAGAGTCGTAAGACAGAGTAAATGATATACATGGTCAGTATTTAATTTAGACGACTCTGGGAGGAAAGTTCCCCAGGAATAAATTTCCCCCTAAGGAAAAATTTCGATGTGTTGTATACATGTAAATACGCACCATTCCCCCAGAAAAAGTAAACGTGCAACAATTCCCCCTCCCAAATCGACGGTCTTGTGTACATGATAATTATTGGTCAACATTAGAAAGAAAATACAAAAAAAGTTTTTCCAGCGAATTTGACGGAAAGACAAAAAGAGGTCGTCAAAAATATGGCCGATTAGGCTACATGGTGTCTTCGGCGGCTCAATGGTCGGATGCCGACGCCGTCCGCACAAAGTGCTCCCTCTGACTATAGACACAGCGCGCGTGATTAAGCTGGTGCTCCTCCGCACTTGGATTTCAGTGGCGCTTCAGAAATGTGGAGGTTACGACTGCGATTAGGCTACTTATGAGCCTTGTAAGAAGGACGATTGCTATCAAAGCGTATACTTGTATTATATTGTAGCCTAAGGAAAGTATACTATTGCAGGACTGTTTTTAAGGAATTTTTAGAACTGCACAACTCCTTCTTTCCTTTCTCATCATCCATGGTAAATTACTTCCAATCGGACGACAATTACCTTTTTGCTAATCTTAACTGCACAGAACTTGTGACAGAAGTGCTTCTAGAGCTGCACAAATCCATTTAGAACTGCACATTTTGTGTACAACTGCACGTTAAAAAAGCCCTGTAGGCCTACTATTGTCAAGCGATTCCTTGATCTGATATATATATATATATATATATATATATATATATATATATATATATATATATATATATATATATATATATATAAACCACACTGACTTCGAGTTCCCTGTAAACTCCGCCACTGGTTGTTCTATGCCAGTACCAGTCCCAAGCCTGGATAAAAGAGGAGGGCGACACTAATCATCTCTGATATGGCAGTGTCGTTAAACATGTAACAAGAGTTCCCTGTACGGTGCCCCAGAATCATTATGTTGGTGCAACCTTTGCACCGGAATATAAACAGCGGACAACACAGCGTAGTCAATCCAGTGCAAACAGTCACCTGCACCAACCTATTATTATTATTATTTTCACCGTCTGCTGGCGTTTCCCGCGCGCGCGAACAACCTGCAGGCAGATCCTCAACAGATCTACCATGAATTTATGATCAATTGGCCTCGGAGTTCTGTAGCTTTCAGGAAATAGTCAACTTAGAGTCGATCTGCCCCTGTTCGTCTTTCTGTCTGTCCGTCTGTCTGTGTCTGTCTGTCTGTATATCTGTCTGTCTGTCTGTCTGTGTCTTTCTGTGTGTATTTCACACTCGCTGTACCTTCTCCTACAAGACAATTATTGTGCACTGGAATTGCATGGCGTAGTTCTTCTACATGAAAGAACTCGAGACTTGGTCTCTGTGTAGTGTATACCAAACAATACGGTTGCGTCGTCGAGTGCATTCCGAAAACTGAAGTATAGGTTACGAACTACCGGTATACACAAGTAAATGCAGTCCATCTGTCAGTCAACACATCGCGAAATTTTACTCGTTACACTCACCAGAGGGAGCTTCCATCATCGTTGTGATCATCGTATTGGTCGTCGTCGTCAGCAGCAGCACCAGCTAACATCATTATAAATCATGCTTCTGTTAATCTTCAATACACTTTGTCGCATTTTGAAACCTCTGGGGACTCCACGCTGAGCAGTTGCTGTTGATTGACTTGACTTGGAACGGATTGATCCAGAGTTGGTCGATAACTTGTAGCAACAAAGACAACATTATTCTGGCAATCGGCACTATAGCCGTAGGTCTACTTTATAGGTGAATACAAGGCCGTATCTAGGGGATGTTTTGGGTGTTTGAACACAGTGGCGGCGCCAGACACTTTTTGTAGCTAGGGCATAGCCAGGGGAGTCATACAAGTAACCAGGGCAGAGGTCGAGTCGGTAGTACGGGCAGTAGCGGCGCTAGGGGGCTAGGAGGGGCTAAGTCCCCCCCCTAAAAGGCCATCCTTTTTTCATGTAAAAATAAAATATTTGGACGATATACCCCTTTAGCCCCCCAAAAGTAATCGTAAAGGTACGCACGAGGTTTGCCAGACAGCTTGGCGGTCACGGAAAAGGACCATTTTCCCAGATTTCGACCAAATGACTAAAAAAAGGCCATCAGATTTTTTGACGACTGAAATGGAAATTTTTCTTCAGATTTTTGTCGATGGCTAAAAAAAGGTCGTCAGAAATTTTTGGCGACTGAAAACGGAAAATTTTCTCCCGCAAATTCAGCCCCTAAAAAACTGAAATCCTGGCACCGCCCCTGGGTAGGCCTACCCTCTTACATAGGTCTATAATTTGGCCCTTCCGTGCCCGCCATTAATCACCAGTGATGTCACAGCTGGTTTTTTCCACTAGATCTTGTTTTTTGCCTTCGTCTTGGTTTCTGGTTTGTTTTGAGACCAAATCTGGTTTTATTTAAAAAATGTTAATTACTTGACCATTTTTTTATTTACAACGAATGAATACTCTGTGCACTGAGCAAATATTATACATTGTATTTATAGTGAAATTCAATGTAATCTGGTTGTACCACATACTTTTTTCCACGACTCATTCGACAAGCATTTTATTAACTCTCTTCCAAAATATCTTAAATCCAACATAATTTGAATAAAGGGGGTCTAAAATCGCCTATATAAATAGTCCGGACTTTTCTGGGTTGTTCATAACGAAATCTGGGTGTATTTCTGAAACCTCAGTTGCAACACTGTAAACTACCCAAGTACCCATCCTATGTTCCTACACTATTAGGGTTGGCTGGTCAGATGGACGAAGTCATAAAACCGACGATTTTTTGACATTTTGGAAAGCAAAACTTTTAAATCTTATAGACTAATCTCAGCGACTTAGTGAAGCATTGCAAATTTTCTTTCGAGCAGCATTTCGAAAGCAAACGTTCAGCAAACAAAGTTACTGAGTTAGGCATATAGGGCATATAGGCCTAGGCTAGGTCAATTGCTTACGCAAATGCTTACGCTTCATTTTAAAAACGATAAAGCGACAGTTGGGTTTATGCTGTTAGTTATAAAGAGTAATGTGGATAAACAGCCACAGAATTTTTGCCCTAGGCCTACCAGAATCTTTGCTCTGCAAAGGCTGCCATAACTTTTGTCACGCCAGAATTTTGCCTTGCCAGAAAATTTTCTCTGCCAGAATTTTGCCCTATCAGAACTTTTGCCTAAATTTTGACCTACAACAATTTCTGCCCTGCAAGAATATATTTTTCCCTGCCAGAACTTCTCTGCCAGAACATTCCCTGCCAGAACAGTTGCCCTGCCAGAATGTTGCCCTGACAGAACTTTTGCCCCGCCAATATTTTTGCCACGCCAATATTTTTGCCATGTCAGAGAGCGGACGGACGGACGTGATTCACGTGAACAGCAAGAAACAATATGCCCGAACAAATTCTGGCAATGCAAATTTTCTGGCAGGGCAACGACCAGGGCAACAGCCAGGGCAAAGGCTTTTTTACCAGGGCATTTGCCCTGCCATGCCCTGGCGTAGCGCCGCCACTGTTTGAACACCCCGAAATGAAATTATGCAAAAAAGTTGATGATCTTTTCTTTAGTTATTCAGAAGTTTCGCGTTCGTGAACAGAACCATTTTCCCCAAACAAATTTGAGTCTGTACCTCCTTGGGGGGGAGGGGGGAGGGGAGAAGCGGCCTAAGCCCGAAAAAAGATACCATTTATATAGTAAAAAATGAATCTGTCTTCTTGGAGGGGGCCTTAGCTCCCCGTAGACCCTGATGAACTCCGCCCATGGATATAGCCATGCTTAATTGTTCATAGACATCTTCAATTTGACTTGCTTATTTTTTGTTTTAGGCTACGATGAATTAGTTGGCTACATAATTAATTCAGAGTATGATATCAGGTTGGACTAGCCTAAGTGTCGGAAGTGAGAGGGAAGGTGTTCGAAAAGTAGGTCTAAAGAGACGGGAAGGAAGAACGGGGATTGGTGATCGCCTGGAGTAAAGTTAGTCACCTACACCTAAAGGCCTGACCATCATGACCCATAACCTTGCCTATGAGGCAATGATCATTGCAAACACCTGCATATAAACGTCTGAGAGCGCTTAACCACAACATGGTTATTAGTCGCTGTTGTTGCCAAACACGAATTTTCAAGTTTAGCGGACCTATAGTTAGTGCTTACGGTGTGGAAAAATAAGTGCCTGGGCGCCCCTTACCTCTCCGAAAGAAGTGCCTGGACGCCCCTTACCTTTCTAGCCTGTGCTCGCCAATGACTGGCTGGACGGCGTTCAGATTTTAAAATAAGTGCATGGACGCCGTCCATGAGCGTCCAGGCACACTTTATGCCCTGCCTATAGTTAATCAGAAATGCACGCCGAAGTTTGCAAACGGCGTAAGACAAGGACGCCATCTAAGCACTCGCAATCACATCTGCAATCTGCAACCATAAATAATTCTGCACTCATTGGCCTCACGGGAATGCACCATCAGGGCGTGAACTCTTAGAATCAACGACTGGCAGTTTTAGACACTGTTGCGGCCGGGACAACGGGATACTCCTTCCGTCCTTCCTGCCACACTAGTGTTCGTCGAATTCCGTACTTATTCTTAAGGGTGCAGAAGGAGCCAAGGTTTAATGATCGTATAAAATTATCGGCGATGGCTGTTAGGCCTACTTAGGTTAGAGCTCAAACGGGATTCGCTTACTGCAAGCGATAGTTGGCGCCACACGCTCTCTTCTGATGGAGAATCCTTTTATTACATCTGATCGACGGTGTTGAGATAAATCGACTGCTTAAGCGAATGGCTAGCGAATGGCGTCTAAAGTGGTGTGGACAATAATTAATTGTCCAGAACTATACGATTCACGGTCATTCACCGCGATGATGGTTCATAATCATAAGCTAGATGGTTGCTAATTATGACTTTGTACTCGTTAATCGCTTTCGTCGTGGCAGGAAAATATGTACAAGCATCCCCCCCCATGAAGCGAAGTTCGCCGAAGGGTTGCCCGTAAAGGACGTCCGCAAACGTTACCTACTTTAGAATCAGGGGCAGATCCAGGGGGCCAATCCGGCCATGGCCCCATTTCAAAAGTGCATAGGAGTTGATAGGACGTGCCCCCCATTCGGTTTCAACAGCATTAAATCAATGCAGCGGGAAAGAAAAGTAGGATACGACAACCAGAGAGGTAATAGGCTAATAGCATATTGCCAGAGATTACGTCGACCAGATGACTGCTTACAAAAAAGTCATCAGTTATTTTGGCAGGGGAAATTGGTAAAACGACTAAAAAAAGTCATCAGATTTTTTGGGCAAAGATCACGGAAAAACCCCACCCCTCCGAAAAGTTCTCTATCCGCCCCTGTGACCTATAATATTAGGCTATATCTAGTTGATCTAGCAGTGCGAACTCTCCTGGAGTTGAAATACTTTTGTACTGGAGGGCCTGCAGCAAAGAGAGCACAACATGAGTCAACGAAGCAGTACTTGAGGCGTCTAGCAGTAAAGATGCAATGCAACAAAGCCTGTTTGCAACTGCAGTTTCTGTCACATAGACGGTTGAACCAAGCACGTTTGGGATATTCTGAAATGCCTAACAATGTGAGATTGTACACTGATGAGGAGCCATACATATGTCGTGAACACTCAAGGGTCATCATTCCCAATACATTTGCGACCCTTTCTTTGTAGGCTATAAAGTATAGGCCTATCAGAATTGCAAAAAAATAATGGGGGAATGCAGGGTTTAAAGTGGGTGGAAACGGCGTTCCCATGCACTGCTCTCGGAATTTCTTGCCTGCGTTCCCACTGCTCACCTGCTTCAGGCTGCTTGGAACACTGGAAACACATGCATTCCAATAAAACTATTCTTTAGTGTTCCCACTGCTCACACATTCAGCGTTCCCATGCACTGCTCAACCAAACCACTTTAACCTCTGGGGGATGGTATCGATGAGATGTTGATTTATGGGGAGTTGGGATGTTCAATGAAGACGACCTTAGTTTTTATTTTACTTCTAATGGAAATTTTTAATCTCGCGTAAAATATTATTGCGTGTTAATGAGGGGAGCTTAGCCCCCGAGCCCCCTGATAAACTCCGCCCATGAGTACGAGGAATGTCTGCACACTTAGGCATAATGCACTTGTTTAACATTTTAACCATGAGCTGCATTGTTTTTGTAGTCACTTTAATAAGTAGGCTACACACTTGTCAATTATTGTCATGAAAGTGTAAAAAAATTCAGCAAAAATTAGGTGTTGAAGTCATCCATATAGTATAATAGCAAGTGTTTCAACAACGGATTTAGATTCATGGCTGCTCGAATCCAGCATACCTAAAAACCTTCGAATACATGTGTAGAAGAAATTCATCAGAAGTTGCCAAAATACCGAGAGGAAAATTGAACTCATGTACAGTTCAAGACATAAGGCTAGTGGCATGTTCAAATCATCTATCATGTATGTCAGTAACACACTCAGAAACAATTATGGAAGGTTGTTACCCAGAGAACTTCCACAATACAACATTAAAGGTTTAGCATTCGTCGGCATATTGTTACCTAGATTAATAAACCACAATAAAAGTTCTTTAGTTTTTCATTGCATTTATTCAATGGCAGTAAACCAATATAAAACGTCTGGGATGAGGGGAGTTCCCCCAGGAATGACATTTCCACCCCAGAAAAATCTTGAGTTAACATTTATTTATGTACCATTCCCCCCTCCAAGTACCCCAAGTAAAGCGCTATATGTAGCATCTCCCCTCAGAAAAATGTAGGCACAAAAAGTCATCAGATTTTAAAGTATGGAAGTTGGCATTAGGGAATGTAATCCCGGGATCCCGAATACCGGGATCCCGGGAATCCCGGACATTTTACAATCCCGTAATCCCGGGATTGACACACATGGAATCCCGTTTTTCGGGATTAACGAAAATTCGGATTTTTTATTAAATTACTTGACCAATTTTGCAACAATTCCTTGGTCAATAGACCCCAAAACGACAGATAAGCACACGCCCTACTGAAGGTAAGCTGGCGACCAGCAGAAAACCCAGAAGGGTGACTGGAGTTAGGCGTTTCTCAGTGATCAGGTATGGGATTTAGCTTTCCTGCCTCGATCCCATTCCTTGCTTGGTTCATGTATACAGACTATAGACTCCTCCATAACAATGACCCACACACCATTCAGTTGACTGATAGAACATAGACAGATGTCAGATGCCAGCAGCGCTGGCCGACTATGCACCCAGCGCCCAACTCCGATTCACTCGTGTTGATGACACCCCCACCCCAAAATTGCGCCTGAACTTTACAGCATGCAAACGGGCTGTTGCTGCCTTAATATCAGATGACTCACTGGTTAATCTTGGCTAGCCTGTTACTTAGTGGCGTCGTTGGGCATCTGGACCTGCCGGGAGGCAGCAGACCTAAAGAAGAAGAGCCTGCTACCTTGTTGTGTTCCTCGCGCTGTGGTCAGTCGGTGCATTGGTCACCTCGTATCGTCTGACCTAATTCCGGGTCGTCGTATGCAGAGGGCAATTACCCTATTCAGAGAGATCGCAACTTAAGCCCAGTTAAAGACTGGGGAATCTGAAATGAGCTAAACTCACGGCAATCTAAGTCAAAGGAGAGACACGAGAGGGCAGGCTAGGGCGGGGGAGGAGAGGGGTCTAACTTGTTTGTTTAGTGGGGATCGAAGCCACTGGTTGTAGGCCTATCACTATCAAGTTTCAAACAAACCCTACTGCTGCCAGGGACCACTGACTAAAGCCCTTGCCGTGAGTCATAATTGATCGCGGTTGAAGTACTTGAAGCAAAGAGAAAGCTTTACTGTATTTGGCCTACTACTATACTACGCCTAGGAATTTTTAAAATTGCCATTATAGGCCAATCCCGGGATCCCGGTATCCCGGGATTGACTTATTTATAATCCCGGAATTGAGCAAGTGCCCCGGGATTACATTCCCTAGTTGGCATATTTTAAAGAAAATTTGGTACAAAGACTAAAAAAAGGTCATCAGAAAAATGTCCGACCAAAGGGTGTCATTGGTATCCAGGTTCAGCGGTTGCCGTCCACCAGAAGCGCCTGTTTTTCCCACCTCCCAGAGACCTCATTTCCCCTCCTCTCAAAGCAGAGGTACTGCAATAAGTCGCTTATAAATTTTGCAAAGTTCATTAGCTTTTCTTTGCCTTCATCAGCACTTGAAACCAAATTAACCAAACCATGCAGCCATGTTTTTTCATTTTTTTATATTTCATTTGCTGTAGCGTCCTTCAACTTCTGTATTCAGAGGCGCTCCTGACTACACCGCCGCACCCCACGTGTTGGTGTATAAAACATTCGTTCTCTTACTGGATTGCAATTAGTATGTTGAAAAGATAATGTTGCGAACCTGGGTTTGCCGATCGTTTATGTTCCACCGCCGACTGTATTGAGTGTATTGGCGGCGTCTCTTTGAAGTCGGTCGCCGCTTGGCCTAGTATTATCGGCCGCGACCGCGGTATGCTTTATGTGCCCCTTCCCCCCGCAGCGCGAATCGTTTATGTTCCACCGCCGACTGTATTGAGGGTATTGGCGGCATCGCTTTGAAGTCGGTCGCCGCTTGGCCTAGTATTATCGGCCGCGACCGCGGTATGCTTTATGTGCCCCTTCCCCCCGCAGCGCGAATCGTTTATGTTCCACCGCCGACTGTATTGAGTGTATTGGCGGCGTCTCTTTGAAGTCGGTCGCCGCTTGGCCTAGTATTATCGGCCGCGACCGCGGCATGCTTTATGTGCCCCTTCCCCCCGCAGCGCGAATCGTTTATGTTCCACCGCCGACTGTATTGAGGGTATTGGCGGCATCGCTTTATGTGCCTCTCTCCCCCGCGGTCGCGAATCCTTTATGTTCCACCGCCATCTCTTTGAAGTCGGTCGCCGGCGTGTACGACCTGTAGTATATATAAGGGAGCCTGTTGCTCCATGCATGCAGTCTTCGAGTAGTCAGAGTCAGTAGTCAGTCATCCAGTTATCGAGAGAGTGAGAGTCAGTCATCAAGTCGCAGTCAGTGTAGTCAGTCAGTCGTAGAGCGAGTCGTGATGTACAGTTGATGAGTGTCGTACTGCCGTGAATAAACTGTGTTTCTTCTCTTCATCGTCGTGTGTTTCTTGGGTGAGGCGTATCGGTCGGAAGGGGCTGCACTACCTTCGAAATACAACGAAGGCGGACTTGCGTCTCCCTCCTGAGACGACACGCGGGCATATTTGGGCTGGCACCCGCCTCCTGAGACGGTGCTGCAGCACGCCCCTTCACTTTCCGCCACACTGGTACCCAGCAAGTGGGGTGTGTGGTCGCCTTCTGATCGACATTCGCAGATCAACCGACGATGGAAGAAGACGAGGAAGTCACAATCGCCTACGCCGCTGGAGGTTTCGCCGATCTACGGGCGAACGTTTCCACGCCATTGGCCGATGAGAGTGCAATGGCAGACCAGCGAACGGACCGAGGCCGACTCATCGAGGAGCTGCGGAGGCCGACGAGGGTGAGCTACCGAGAGACGTCTGACGATCGGGAGACTTCCCTGAGAATGCCGGAGACTACCGGAGGACGGCCGTGGACTCGACCGCCTCCAATGAAGCCGGGAAAGTTTGACGGCACGGGATCGCTGGAGTCGTTCCTGGTGCAGTTTGAAGTCTGCGCCCGTCACAACCAATGGACTGCCGCCGACCGAGTCGACTATCTTCGATGCAGCCTGGAGAAAGCTGCCACGCAGCTTTTGTGGGACTTCGGTGCTCGTCCGAACGTCGGCTACGAGGAGCTTGTCGAACGCCTTCGACAGAGGTATGGAACAGAGGGCCAGGCGGAAAGCTTTCGCGCTCAGCTTTATTACAGACGCCAGCGTTCCCAAGAGACTCTGAGCGACTTGCTGCACGACATTCGTCGCCTTGTCGTGTTGGCGTATCCAGTACCTTCGAACGAGACCACGGAGATCATCGCCAAGGATGCTTTCCTTGAGGCGTTGAGCGACAGAGACCTGTCACTCAAAGTACGTGAGCGGGAGCCAAAGAACCTGGACGAGGCCTACAGGACGGCGCTTCGTCTGGACGCCTACCAACGGACGAACGATTCTGACGATAGACGGAGGCCTTCCAACCGCGTGCGGAGTACTCAAGAGACCGATGCGAGTACTCAGATCCAGTCTACACTCGACCGATTCCTAGAGACGCAGCGCGACGAGCAGAGACGATGGCAGACGGATATGGAACGAAGGATCGACCGCCAATTCCAGGAGCTGCGAAACCGTGCTTCAACCGACGACGATCTGGGGCGCAACGGCCGCCCCGGAAACAGCAGCGCCAACGACCAGGACCGGTCGAGACGGAGTGTGACCTGTTACAACTGCAACCGCGCAGGTCACATTAGCCGGAATTGCCGCCAGCCTCGTCGCCCCTTCGACCGCCGGAACGACGTCGAGACCACAGAAACGGAGGCGCCGCCGCCTCTGATGAACCATACGACTCGCCCAAGATTGCCGGACCGAGCCAGCAGCAACGCCGTTTACATTCGAGGGAGCATCAACGGACGACAACAGATGTGTTTAATCGACACCGGATCCGAGGTCAGCTTGATCCCGTCTACAGTCGTCGAAGGGTTAGCACTGCAATCTTGCTCTCGTTTTCTGATGGCTGCAAATGGCACTAGCATTAATGTCCTTGGGGAGGTCCGTTTGCCCATTAAGATAAGGGACGGATTTGAGATTTCCACCGTATTTTTGGTATCTGACCAGATTACCGAGCCCATGCTAGGTATGGATTGGCTGAGGGAACACCGGTGTAGAATTGGTTTTGGTAACGGGGCATTGTTTTTAGGACGTAGACGGGTACCCCTCGTAAAAGGGAACGGATCTATGTGGTGCCGTAGAGTGATAATTGCTGAAGAGGTTGTAGTGCCTCCTAAATGCCAGAGTGAAGTCTCTGTGAAGACGTTGTACGGGGACCTGACTACTATAGCGCCTGCATGGATGACAGAAGCCCAAGAGATACAGCCAGGGGTGCATCTCGCTCGCGTCGTCGTTGGAGACCGCGCGGATGCTAGTGTTAGAGTAGTTAACCTGAGCGACGAGACCGTTACGCTAACGAAGGATCGATTCCTAGGAGGATTGCATCCAGTGGAGGTGGAATTGGGTACAGGTAGGGGACAAGGGACCGCACCTGTTAGTGAGATTTCGCCCCGAGATATGTTAATGGCAGATTTGCCGGAGGAAGTTCCCTCCAAGATTCGGGAGCGGTTGGACAAGTTGCTTCTTGAATATCGGGACGTATTCTCAGTGACCGACCGAGATTTAGGGAGAACGACTGCCGCTATGCATAGAATCGAGACAGACGAGACGCGCCCCGTTAGGCAGCCCTTAAGACGCCATCCCTTGCCGCATAGGACAGCTATCGACAGTGAACTTGATCGGACGTTAAATGACGGGCTGATTGAATCTGCAATTAGTAAGCATGCCTTTGGCGGAGTTCGGGTGCGAAGGGACAATAACGCTCGTAAATTCTATCGGCAGCAGAGGTTACGGTTTAAGCGAGGACGAGGTGACCGTGAGAGCGCGCGCCATATTGAACGACACGTGCCACGACGGACGGATCGGACTAACAATTGGCTGGGGAGGGTGACGAGATTTCGTAAGTGGGTTACTATCTGTGGTCGACCCCCCACGCCCTGTCCCTTGTTGCTAGCGCCCAACGTATATCCGTGGGAGCGGGTAAGAATATTCGCGGGTGGTCCATTGCCCGTGGGAAAGTGCCTAAAGCAGCCGTCAGAGGGTTTGAGGCGGGGCTTTGCGCGGTGTAACTGCTGCCCACCGGAGGAGACGAGCAACGACGTCGCTAGTATACCGGATCTGCTGCGCGCGACGTACATGACGTCACCAGCTGCTGCAGCTGGCAGCGACGAGTAGCTAGGAGTCTGATTGATTTGCTGATTGTGCCGTTGAGGTTGAGTCCCGATTTTTGACAGTGTGCAGGAACTTGGTTTAGGTCCGTTGGACGTAAATATCCTTGTTATGTGTTGTTCCTTGTGGAACAAATTTCTGTAGCTTGGTTGCCCATTGGGCACATGTTAATGTGTTACGGGCGGAACGTCGCCTCCGCCCGTTTGAGTTCACGCTTGTTCTGTTGCCTACGGGCATAGTTAAGATCGTTGTTGCCTACTGGCTAATTAATATTATTAGCTATTGACTAAAAGTCGTACGAGTAAAAGTCCCCGTGGGGGAATTGCTTTTCAGTTGTCCCTTGAAGGACGGGTTTCTGTAGCCTCAGGGCATATTTAGATTAATTGTATGATGACCGTGCCAGAGTTAGGGTATTGCTGTTAGAGACTTTCTTAGCTATAGACTCTTGGTGGGCCCGTTGGCCAATGTTTTCATCGTGGTGACTAAAATGAGGACATTTTATTAATCGTAGTGGGTGGGGGATGTTGCGAACCTGGGTTTGCCGATCGTTTATGTTCCACCGCCGACTGTATTGAGTGTATTGGCGGCGTCTCTTTGAAGTCGGTCGCCGCTTGGCCTAGTATTATCGGCCGCGACCGCGGTATGCTTTATGTGCCCCTTCCCCCCGCAGCGCGAATCGTTTATGTTCCACCGCCGACTGTATTGAGGGTATTGGCGGCATCGCTTTGAAGTCGGTCGCCGCTTGGCCTAGTATTATCGGCCGCGACCGCGGTATGCTTTATGTGCCCCTTCCCCCCGCAGCGCGAATCGTTTATGTTCCACCGCCGACTGTATTGAGTGTATTGGCGGCGTCTCTTTGAAGTCGGTCGCCGCTTGGCCTAGTATTATCGGCCGCGACCGCGGCATGCTTTATGTGCCCCTTCCCCCCGCAGCGCGAATCGTTTATGTTCCACCGCCGACTGTATTGAGGGTATTGGCGGCATCGCTTTATGTGCCTCTCTCCCCCGCGGTCGCGAATCCTTTATGTTCCACCGCCATCTCTTTGAAGTCGGTCGCCGGCGTGTACGACCTGTAGTATATATAAGGGAGCCTGTTGCTCCATGCATGCAGTCTTCGAGTAGTCAGAGTCAGTAGTCAGTCATCCAGTTATCGAGAGAGTGAGAGTCAGTCATCAAGTCGCAGTCAGTGTAGTCAGTCAGTCGTAGAGCGAGTCGTGATGTACAGTTGATGAGTGTCGTACTGCCGTGAATAAACTGTGTTTCTTCTCTTCATCGTCGTGTGTTTCTTGGGTGAGGCGTATCGGTCGGAAGGGGCTGCACTACCTTCGAAATACAACGAAGGCGGACTTGCGTCTCCCTCCTGAGACGACACGCGGGCATATTTGGGCTGGCACCCGCCTCCTGAGACGGTGCTGCAGCACGCCTTTTCGTCTTTCCGCCACAATAACAAGTAAATTCAGTCATCCATATTTCAAAGCCGAATATTTCAACCCATAGGCATCTGACGAATTAACATCTGACCAATTAACAGCCAACTAATTGACAACTGCATTCTGAAGCAGTCTTCACAAGATGGGTTCATCGGCATGCCTTCAATTCCTGAAAACAACACACAAAGGTATTAAAAAGAAATCAATATATTTCTAAATGATATTCTCTCTGTGGGATGTCTAATATGTTGCATATTGTCTTTAACCCTACTGTCCCCCATTGAACTGAAAACAGATTCCAATTTTGCTTCATTTAGCTTTTCAATTTTCTTTGTACCATCCAGTAACCAATAACTTCAAAGTGTACTACTACAAAATGCGGACAAAGTGGTTGTTCAAGTGAATTAGGTAAAAAAAAAAACAATCAGCAGATGCTGAAAGCAATCAAAAATGAGGAGTCTGTTATTGGCTTCGGCCATGGTGAATTTGGGCATTGAAATCATTCATCATGTCGGCTAAATTTTGTTGGCTTCGTGCCTAGACAAAATTATTTCCGGTATGAAACTGGTAATGTATTTTGTTCCTTTTAAACACTGTTACAGCACGTTAACATAAAGAGACCCTTAAACATCATGTCCATGTTTATAGCACTTATCACATATCCTCACCTTATCAAAACTAATTTTTGGGTTTAGCTCTGCTTCATGAATTCTGACCTCTTGCATATGGCTTAATCCAACATCATGATCATCATGCATTTATTTATATGCCTATAATAAAACCATATAATGTTGAAAGTTTTGCATGCTGCTTGAAAGCTAAGTTCAGGACACCACATTATTCATGAATGCTGTGCAACAGCAAAGGAGTTAGCCAGAGGCTTCATGAAAAGAACAAGATCCAGTAACAATTTTTGTTACACTTAGCATTAGATTTCTTTACATGTTTACATAATTAAATACACAAACAAATTATGCATATTATGCGAAAGCAAAATATACAAAAGTCAGAAATTGTGTAATGCAATAGAAAATATAAATGTGCCTAATGCACATCAGGGTTTTTATCAAATTTTCAAGTATTCGCACTCACTCAAAGTTTAGAAAGACTCGAGTATGGAAACTTACTACGGCTCCGAGCTGATGAGCATTTTGGCTGCACCTGTTGTGGCTCTCTCTGGCAATAATAGTATACATCGCTCAACAGATTCACCAGTGGACAAAGTTCATGCTCTTTCGTCTCACTTCGGCCTAACTGAATCAAGCAAATAAATATCCCAAAAATTTCAGAAACAAGATCCTAAAACCAAGAAACTAATATATTTCTCTAAAGTAATATGACAAAGACCCACCTATGCTTGGTGAATTTATATGCAAATCCACTTAAGCAGTTAGACCATAGCTACACAAACGTTCTATATGGATTTAGATAGACAATGAAATAAGACAGGACATGGTATGTATCCCAGATTTCTCTGTTCGTTGCCAAATTGATCAGCTACTGGACAGCAAAGCATCTTTGCCAAGCTGCACATAGAATGAAAAGGTCAATAAAATGTACAACACATCAAACTGCCAAACAATGAGAACATATTCCCCGACCATATATATAATAATAATAAGATACCTTTCAACTGAACTTTACCTACCTGTATTGGCTCTAAAATACTCCCCGAGAACACTACTAGTGGTTTTCTGTAACAGTTTTATATGTAAATCGCAGCAATATAATATTTCAGAGACTCATTAAGTTCAAAGAGCACACTTAATAACAATGATGAATTCTATGGCGCCGTAATAAATGTGTCTTAATACTTCTACATCAACTGAATGGACTAGACCCACCTTGGCTCCATTAGGACTGTTCAATTAAGGAACAAGAAACAGCAAATATATGAAAGAACATACAACAAAATACTAAACAAACATACAATAAAGTATTAGACAACAACATACAACAAAGTATATAAAAAAACACTTCACGGTACATTCATGACCTTACCTGTCAAGTACCAACTACAGCCATACATAAAAGCAATGCTTGCTATGTAAAAGTGTGAAATAAGCAGCTTGAGATAATATTAACTGCAAACTAACATATGGTTGTACATCATGGAAAAGCACAATAGGAACCGATCAGTGTTCAAACACTGTCAGGAAAGAAATATCGAATCAATTTTGAACATTTAATGGTGCTGTTAGCTACAAAAGTTTAAACATTACGTCACACGTGTACACAGAAATGTGAGTTATCTCATATGTTGTGTCTTCGCCCGCCAAATAACATACGAGTTAACTTGTACCACGCGGGGCGCGGTGGTGTAGTGGCGGCGTCGTTGCCTTGAAGCCGGAAGGTTCGAATCCACCTCAAGTCGCCAGGTAGGGGCCTTGGGCAAGTCCTTCACTCGCAATTGCTAAGCGCTTCGGCGTGAAACTCCGATGTAGTGTCCGCTCTTCAGTCGGGAGCGCCTCTGAGTAGTGAGCTTGAAGGGGCGCTATAACAAGTGCACATACAAAACAAAAACAAACAAAACGCGGTGGTCAAAGTGTCAACATCGTCAGAGGACAGGCAGCTCTGTTCCAGAACAGATGAACTTAATTTTATACTTGCAATTATCCACTCCCAGAGATGAATTTAATGATATGGCGTTTGGCAGAGCCTAGCTGCTGTATCAGTCAACGTGTGACGATTGTGTATGATAACTTTGCAGTTCAATCTAGGGATTCTATGGGCAGCCTGAAATAGTGTATGAAAACTGAAACTCTAAATGTGTCATGCCCCCCATTCAGAGGTTTGCCTAGGAGTGCCCTTCCTCTATCAGGTTTCAAGAAGCTTTCACAGCAGGAAGGTGAGAAAAAAGTAGCATATGACTTTTAAAAAGGGGTCATCAGATTTTTTAATGAAAGACCAAAGAATTTTTTTTAGACCCAAGACCAAAAACTGTGGCCCACCTTACAAAATTTCTGCATCCACCCCTGACTGTATTTACATGCTTTATGGCACTTACCACCATAGCAGTTGCATGATGAATGTGGAACTTAGCTGCCAAATGATTAGGACCCAGAACAGTAGCAACTAGGCGAGTTGTATGCCCGATATTGTGATCATCACCAACCAGTATAAGCAAGGACTGAACTGAGCCAAGAACATAAATTATTCTATATGTCAAGAACTGCATTAAACCCATTATACCAGCGGTTCCCAGCCCGTAGTCCAAAAGTGGCCCGCCTGGCCTACAAAAGCAGCCCGCAGCATCTCAATGAATTAAGAAAAATATATGTAAAAATTGACAATTTGGACATGATAGAATATATAATTCTTTTCTATTACAAATTATTTCATTTGAACGTTAATAAATTTATCGCATCAAACCTTCCATTTTGATTCAATTATAACAACTTTATACGCCTTTAGTTAGTTAAATTTTAGCCTTGTGGCCCCTGATGTCATTCAACTAAGAAAAAGTGGCCCTTGTGTCCTCCAACTTAGAAAAAGTGGCCAGACAGTCAAAAAAGGTTGGGAACCACTGCATTAGACCATGTTAGGACTTTGGAGTGAAGTCAAAGGACAGATTAAAACTAACTTCTAATCCATAAAATATACTTTAATGCGCACTTGGTAACTTCTCAAGCAGCACACAACTGGACCATATTGGCACCAGTTACAAGTGCATCAAAGCACACAAAGCATATGGATGTCAGCAGTTTTTATAGCATTCAGAACAACATAACAGCCGTACACAGTACACTCGCATCCTCGCATTACAAGATGAACAATTTCATTTCAACGAGATGTCAATTTTAACAAGGACTGTAATTCCGCTCAGATTTTTCAAAGTATAAATGAATTGTAGTTCTGCTCACCTCTTTCATAGGTTTTGGAATCAATTGAAGACATCTACATATCTTCTCAATGAAGACTGTGTCAAAGGCATTCACCCAGTATTTGATTATAAAAATAGTTTTTGGCATGACCTTGTTATAGCCCTATATTGCCATAAAGATATGTATACATATTTATAATATGGTTAATATGCCGTGAAGGCTAGGTGTACCATAAGACCTAAAGGCAATCCGTAAAAAAATTACGTCTTGACATTTATTGAAACAAAGAACAAATGCTACATAGTTTAACTTCTCATTCCGAGTCTTATGCACTTTTTATAAAATTACTTAATTAAAAGACATGAGAAAAATTAATGTACCGTACAATTCCCCAACTTCCCATTAATTACTAAATTATTATAAACGGACTACAACGAATGAGAGGACACAAAAGGACACAAGCGAGTCAATGCAACGGGAGATAATCCGACTTCTACGAGCAGCACTTCTGGAATACCCACTAAATTCATTTTACCATAAACCTTGTCATCGCCCTCACACGAACGTTCTCCCATTAACCTGTCACTCAACATAGAAACCAACTGAAAGAAATATCTTCCAGCCGTCAAAATCCACGAAACGCTGACGTAAACAACGAATAGAGTTAAGTGCGTTCGGCGTAAATGCGCGACGTTTCGTCGCCGACGACGACGTAAAAATCGCAAGCGCGACCGCCGTCGGGTCTATTCAAACGATGTGTATAGATGACCTCTGCCCTTCGCGGCGGATGCTGCTGAATGGGACTCGGCGCCGCCGCCGTATGACGACAAACCAGCTCCCGGCCAAGCTCTGCCAGCAGCGATCGAGTCGTACGCGCTCGCCGACGTCGAATAGTCGGACGGTGAGGCGTACGGGTCCGCAGAAACCGACGCCGACAATTCGGATAACCTGGAAAGAATTTTTTAACGAACGACTTAGAATGCTGTTACAATACCATCGGTCAACAATCATTTATATAGAAAAATACAACTTACTGATGCAGCAATAGCAAATCAGTCGCAAACCTAAACGTATTTCGTGTTTGTTTGTATGCGCACATGTTATAGCGCCCCTTCAAGCACTCTACTCAGAGGCGCTCCCGACTGCAGAGCGGATCCCTGCATCGAAGTTTCACGCCGAAGCGCTGAGCAATTGCGAGTGAAGGACTTGCCCAAGGTCCCTACGCAGTGACTTGAGGTGGATTCGAACTTCCCGGCTTCAAGGTAATGACGCCACCAATACATCACCACGCCCCACAAATACAAAATCTCAAGTGCATACTATGGAACACAAATTTCAACAATATTGGTAACTTATTAAATTGAGTACCACGCTGTACTCATATCGATGCTCATATTGCTAATTTGCCATAAACGCTAATTTTCAGTCAGAGCTTGAGAAGTCGCAACCCACCGATGATGTAGACGCCAGGATTTGAATGGTGATATCAGGGACTCGCTCAGTGACAACAAAATTTACTTAGAACCACAAACTTACTGCATAATCAAGGACTAATTATTATTATAATTAACCTATTATTACAAAAATGTAAACATACGCAGCAACACAGGAAAAGGTGAATCTAAGCTGCAGGAAGCCAATGTCCAACACCCAGATATTTGAAAGCCAAAGAGAAATAGCAATAGCAGAAATATGTGCTTCTTAAAACAAGAGAAAGATTTTGAGCCTGGGACAATTATAAATTTAATGGGTCTCCAACAATGATTCTTTGCTGGATCGACAAACTTAGCTAAAAATGAGCCACAACAATATTCTTTGCTACAATTAGGAGTAGCTACGACAACAACAAGGTCAGTAACATATTCTGCTACAGCTAACTTCGCTACAATTAGGAGTAGCATTAATATGACACAGTTAATTGTCACTATGCACATTAAGATCGGCATAATTCTGCCAGTCAACCATTGCTACATCAAGATTAGTACTAATCTGCCACAATTAACTTCGTTACTTCTTCCAGTACTACATTCAGAAAAATAATAAACCAAACACAACACTCAGACAGTTCACACGCAATTTTTTTGTCACACCTGTAAGGTATTCCTTCAGCTCAAAAGTTGCAATGACAAGCAACAACTAACATCATTGCAATGGTGCAACATCAGTCTCACGCAAAAGTATAGATCTGTATATCAAGACACACTTCAAAACAACACTTCTGTATGTATGTACAGTTGTACACACCCAAGTATGTATGACGTATGTACATTGTACAGTTATGTTTTTATGCATGTACACATGTATGACTTTGTATGTATGCAAACATTAAGACAGCAACATATAATATCCTTCAATCCTGTGAATTTTGTGCCATCAAGGAAATTGTAATTTACTCCTTGGATAACTGTTTAATTTCAAAATAATTAAAGATATATAAATTTTTATACGTATTAAACTCTCAAAAACAGAAAATATTGGCTAACCGATTTTTTTAAATATGCTAACAGCGATGCCAAATGTGCAGCAAACTGTATGAGTGCTCATTTTCTTGGCATTCTACATTTACTGTAGGCATCTAAAAAAACTGAACTAACTGCACAGATGAGAAGCTGAGCACATTAGGGTGGAAACTTGGCATGAAATATTCTGATTTCTGAATTCAAAAATACATGCCATCAAAATGATCGTAAGATAATGCATGATAAAGGAGAGAGAGTGTTGACAGAAAAAAACATCATGGACACCTTTAACAACAAGAGTGCACTAAATTTAAAGTCTGGGAACCATTGCAGCTTCTTGCTAAAGCAATACAGAGTTCAGGCAGTTTGGCCAAAGTTACATATATGCAACTTTATATGTGATACTTGTTCACCATAGTGCTGTTTTGCAGCTGGTTATATTAAAGAATATACTTACTTTTTACAACAACAAGCCCTGAATAATTACGTTCTTGCAGGAAAAACCAGGTTGACTGCATCAGTATTCTGGCAAGATATATACTTGATGGAATGAAAAAATGCACATCACACTTATTTGTAACATGTTGTGATGTGATTTTTTGCAATAAACAAAGATACCCAATGACCGTCATACTTCATGCAATGCAGCAGCGAATAATCAGGTGTTTTCCAACTACCATCAATGCCAGATATCGACAACGGAAGTCAATTTAACTAAAAGAATTGCAGACTTTAAAACCACACAAACCTGCAAATACGACTACAATTACCTTCTTCGTTCGTAGTAGTCCCTGGCTGGCGCAGGAGGTGCTCGATAGTAGCCTGGGTCCGATTCAACGGGCGGCAGATTCAGAGCCTTTCTCACCAGCGGATCGTTTGCGTACGCGTCGAAGGCGGCTCGATTCTTGATGTACAACTCGAGAAGATCTCTCGCAAAAGAATCACCGGAGCCCCCTCCTCCGCCTCCTCCCCTGCTCGACGACGCTGACTGTGACGCATATGCATACGTGTCGTATGGATCAACCGCAGGTCGCCTGGATGCTATGGGTGGCAGTGGGTAAGGGTCGTACCGGGAAGCAGCTGCGCGGGACCTAAACAGAACAATTGTAATTAGTCAGAGGACAATGTGGGGCATGGTGGAGTAGTGGGGATGTTCGTTGCTTTGCAGCCGAAGGGTTGCAGGTTCGAATTCAAGTCAAGCCGAGTCCTTCACTTGCAATTGCTCAGCGCTTTGGAGTGAAACTCTGATTCATGTCCGCACTGTAGCCAGGAGCGCTTCTGAGTAGGAATTTTGAAGGGGCGCTATAACAAGTGCACATACATACATAAACGGAGCATTCCCCACTATGTCCACTCATCGTTTTCAAAGTTTTACATCCTGAGAGATCATAACTCTCAATGCATCACAATCCGCAAAGGATTGTCTACAGCGTCTGTGCATTGGTCATGTTCCACTGTATCTGCAAGAACTATGTTGTCCCACTTTGGGTGCCTAGCCATAAGAGCACAAAGAAACCTAATGAATATTCATAATTTCTGTTCACCTGGGCAGAGTTGGAATTCCACGACCACCATAACTGAAAACAGATCAACACCAGATACTGACCAGCACAGTTCAATAAAGAGAAGTAGCAGGATTCTAAAAACTTGAACATGTTAATAATAATATAATAATAATTCTGTTCACCTGGGCAATAATTATTATTAGTAGCTAACCCTACTTTAACGATCACATAGCAGTACAGCAAGACACGTTTAACTAGTTACAATATTCTTAGGATTGTGTGGACGCTGTGAGTCCAAGAGTTAGTCTCTAACCATATGTTTACAATTAAAAATGATGGATGATTTCGGCTTGGCAATCATGCATCTCCCAGCGGTCAGAGAATTATTCTTTGAAACAATTAGAGTTCACATGGTTAAATATTGATACAATTTTTACCCAACACGATGTATTTTACAATTTTAGGTTCTGTAGGAAATGAAAGTTTTTACAATGAAAAATCAGTTAAGAGGCTCACTGCAGAGACATTCAATGACACTTACATCTCACGTTCCTTTGTTTTACCTTGGGTGCCTCCAGTTGACAACTGAACAAAAAGAACAATTCTAAATATATAAGATCACAACCATAGCTTTGAAAATAGTCACAGCTAAGGCAAGTGCAGCTCACGAATACCCGGCAATTGAAATCAGTAACCGTACGTACACTGGTAAAAATTATCAAAATTTGAAACAGGAAAGAGAGGAAATTTTCCAACATTATTTAAATTTAAAATGAATGACAGGTTGCATATCTTTTTTCAGGATTTAAGGAAAACTGTTGTGGTAAATGCTTGACCATCTAGGTCGTGCACAGTTTGACAATGCAATCTGCATCGTTTTATCATCACATCCCGAGTTGCAGAGGTAAAGAGCTGATGCATTTGCCACTTGCGATACTGTCTGCGCCACTGATGCCATTTAAATCAATCAACCATCTCCCAATCTCATACATATTGTAAAGTTGACAGATCTATAATTGTCATGCCATTTTGAAAGTATGCCTATTATACTTGAACTCATAATAACAATATATTACACACATGAAACAAGCAATCATCAAGCGCAAATGGAGCCATACAAAGCAAGGCTTAAGCAGGGTTGGGTACCTATATCCAGTCTGTAACTGCCTACATTTGTTTAGATTTAAGCATACAAATTATCAAATTAAACAAAGAAGGAGAGTATTTTTGGCAAAAACTAACTCCTAAATTCAATATCAGTCCTATAATTCAGAATACAGGTAAACTAAGAGGATTACAAAGGTAAACCATAATAGTGAACAATGTTCAACAGTTACAGAAAGTCGTTAACATGTTTGATTGTTGATGTCGTGTTTTAGTATCAACCTCACGTATTAAAGTCGTTAATATGTTTGATTGTTGATGTCGTGTTTTTGTATCAACCTCACGTATTAAAGTCATTAACATGCTTGATTGTTGATGTCGTGTTTTAGTATCAACCTCACGTATTAAAGTCGTTAATATGTTTGATTGTTGATGTCGTGTTTTTGTATCAACCTCACGTATTAAAGTCATTAACATGCTTGATTGTTGATGTCGTGTTTTAGTATCAACCTCACGTATTAAAGTCATTAATATGTTTGATTGTTGATGTCGTGTTTTAGTATCAACCTCACGTATTAAAGTCATTAATATGTTTGATTGTTGATGTCGTGTTTTAGTATCAACCTCACGTATTTATTAAGTTACGTAGATTGCATGTCAACTGTCCTCACCTCAACGTTAATTCTGCTTCCATCGAGAACATATCCATTTAGTGCTTTAATCGCCTTAAATGCTTCTTGTTCCTGATGCATGTGCTAAAGTTGAAATTAAGAACAATTAAAACAACTTGAAAATAGCATCTCTACCAACGAATGCCAATTCTACATTTACCGGTACGTGCCCATATAGTTCAGTCGTAGATGCCTGAGATTTAACGCCTCTAAAGTCTGTCAATGTAGACCTGTAGAGCATCACACCAGGCACTTCACAAGCTGCTACTTATCGATGCTGTACAATAGGAGATCAAAAACGGATGGCATGAGTTGTTCCACCTTTACCATCCATCTTGACTTAAGGGCTGATGTCCTATCAGTTAAACAATTTTACCACACCTATCAACAACGTAAAGAGATATTTCACACTCGTAAGGATAGAGTTGAAAGAGGATCACAAGAAGGCAAGACCTGGTAGACAATAGTCTCACACTTCAACAGGTGTCAGTCAAACATTCACAGCTTGATTCCGGCAATACAAGACAGAGAAGCAAAGATTGAAATGATCAAACGTGCAGCAGATGCCTATTATAGGACAGTGATAGGAATGGCCGAGCTTCGGTTCCGATCACCCGAGAGCAGGGTGGCCAAGAGGGGGGGCAGGATGGGGGAACAAATGTTCAGAGGCACGGCGAGCAAGTCCTTCACTCGCAATCACTCGTGCGCTTCTGCGTGAAACACCAATTCAGTATCGCCGCTGTAAGCGGGAGCACCTCTGAGTTGAGAGCTTGAAGGGACGCTAAAGCAAATGTGAGAAATAAATAAATGTATATTGTCACAATTATTAATATGTGGCGCCACACACCAAAACCAGCATTAAGGTGATTTTCCAAGATATTAAGTTTGATACATCATTTCAAACGTCTTGATTCAGGCTTTAAAATGACACAAAAATTATTGCTCTAACTTTATTCCAACCGAAGATATAAGAAAAAAGTGATCCAATTAAACCAATTAATTAACCGATTAACTTAATTAAAACAAACTAATTTGCATATCAAGAGCATTAAAATAGCTCTAAAACTTGTGTCTAGATTTTTTTTTATAAACGTTAAAAAATTATTTTTTATGAAATTCTGCACAAAAATAAAAATCACAAACATACTATCTCCATAAATATCTCTGATGTGTAATTTCCGACTTAATGCTGATTTCGGTGTGGACCGTCACATATTATTTTTAATGGTGTCTGACAAGATAGCAACTGACCACAAATCCGAATCCACCCAAGATATCGGCTTCGGAAACACCGCCATACGTTTCAAACAACTCTCGGAGCCGATCGCTTTCCGTCGACTTGGACAAGTTACCAACAAAGATCTTCACAGTAGACGTAGCCCTGAAATGCACCACAAACGAACGCTGGAACAACATCGCATTTCATCAGTACATCACTTGTGGAATATTTCAAACAGACTAACAGTAAAAAGTGAATGCTAATTCATAATGCATTGCACATTGTGGGGTGTGGTGGTGGGTTCAGTGCTATGGAGCCGCAGGGTTCAAGGTTCGAATCCACCTCTAGCTGCCGCGTAGAGACCTTGAGTAAGTCCTTCACTCGCTAAAGCAAATGCGAGAAATAAATAAATCAAACGTACAGATTTCATCGTCAGACAAATATGATATACTATTACTCTTATAATTAATAAACACAACGTAAACAAAACAAGTGATTCTAGATCAATTATCAGCCCATAAAAGATAGAAAAGATAGAAAGGCTGCTTCATTCGTTAACACTGATTGCCTATGCTGACTTCGCATTTCTTTCCACCATTAGTGAAGTTCTACCACTGAAAACCACAAGGCAACCATACGAGAGAACATACTGGATGCAATGCAAAATTACAAAACACGTATTCAAGGATTGAAAATCCCAAAACCTAAAATAATAAGTATCAAAGAATTCAATCTTTAAGAAATAACCGATACCTTGCAGCAAGCTTAGCTCGGCCTTGTGTGGTAGCTGTTGAGAGCTGTTAACAGATGTAATGATCAAACAATGAATCAATAATTAATCAATCAAATGATTTTCACTGTTAAAGCCAGTTAAGTCAGTGAATGGTTTAATTAGTAAACTATTTCCCAACATATTACTTCTGCAGGATAAATAAAGTGACCACTGACCACCAGGTGACACTCAGTTAAATTCGAACAGTCATGTTTTGATAATATTATGCAAAAGAACTAATGAAAATCTGCTGAATTAATCCTTATTAACTTGGAAATCAACCAAAGATTGCTCCAGTGTAAAAGTTCTGTAACAGAAAATAAAAATGCAGGCAGTGGCAAGGCACGTTTGCTCAAGCATACATGTCTTAAGTTTTCTGCAGCCAATGCCGCTGATTTGCATAAAAAACGCATCCATTGGGACACATAATCAGCTAGCTATATTTAGAGTTCAGTTCAAACATGTTCACTAGAGGAAATGTTGTAGATTCCGAAAATAAACTGAACTGGGTATATCCAATGATTTTGCTGAATTTTAAATGAAAAATTATGGCTGCAAAAGAGTTAATCAGAAAAACTAGCTAAGTATTGCAAAAGCAGATTGCTCAGTTACTGGCTGAATAGAGGTTACAAAACTTTGGCAAAGCATGGACAAGGGAAGCAAACTCATTCCGAGTGGATGATCAAATACTCATCAGCTGATAATTAGATAACAAATGTCCAAACTGCTGCATGTTAGTGATTACATACATCCATATTTAATTCAAAGCTAGTAAGGCAGTCACCCAACAAGCTTGATTCTGGCAATACAAGACAGAGAAGCAAAGATTGAAATGATCAAACATGCAGCCAACTTACGCAGCTCTGACAGGTTAAAGGCCTCTACTCATCCAGACAAAGCAAATCTATCGTTCTGTATGCTGTACAGATCCGTAATTAAAGACTGGCACCCAATGACTTCACATGCAACAGACAACTATGCACTGTAGATCTACAAGCCCATTACCAAAACAGCAATTACCGTAGTATAAATAATTCATCTCAATGCCCTTCTTTCAAGAGGTCTACGGTAAACATCTTAATTATCAAGGTGCTACCTTTTGGCAGGTGCATCGGCCCGTTCCAACACACCCAAGTCTGTGCACTGCTTACAAAATGCCCCACCCCCAAAAAACTCTGTTATAAAAATCAATACAGTGGTTAAAATTGCTATGTCTTTAATAAAGTAAAAATAATAATTTTTTCTTAATAATGACATGCCTGCAAACGCACTGCGCTGCACACATGTGCAAGTTATGCAACAATCAGAAATGACATCAATCTCAACTACTGGTACTAACAGAACAGACAGTCTGCAATACATGGCGCTAATAGCAGCCTACAAAGCAAGTCCTCTCTACGGGGCTCGATCTCGGTACCACTCGCTCTCCATGCCAGTGTGTTATCCAATGCGCTACCGGGCACCCCCAATAAAGTATCTAATAAAACTTAAAAAAACCGATAATAAACAAGTAAGATAGTCAGTCAAACCTCGATGTTTAGTCGGTTTCCATTCAGGCTGCAGCCCGCCAATGCCTTTATTGCCTCGCTGGCAATCTCTTCATTTTCCATGTGCTGTGAAAATCAATTGGAAAACAATTTTATGAATGGTCATTGTAAACGATCGGGAGATATTTCAAACTAAACCCTGGCGGTTAAACGACCTAAAAAAAAGTAGGACACGCTGCGGTGAACCATTGCTCACGTAGGTTCACGATTTCCTTGGAAATTATCGCACAACAAAGATGTACAGCTCTCATGACAGAATCCTCATTGTCACAAAATTTACCATTAAAGTAAAAATGGGATTTCTGCACATATGATATAACACCGACATTTTTAGATACATTCGTCACAACATGTACCTAACCAATAATTAAATCTAAAATCTAATGACTTCTTTATCTAATCTAATCTAATCACTTCCATAACAAATATAATCCAATCAAACCTAATCTAACATCTATAGCTATTCCAATTTAATCAAATGACTTCAATAACTAATTTAATCAAATGACTTCAATTGTATATCCAATCTAATGGCTTCAATAGCTAATTGAATCTAATGACTTGATAATAATTATATGCTAATTCAATCTAATGATTTCAATAGCTAATCTAATCTAATGGCTTCAATAGCTAATCTAATCTAATGGCTTCAATAGCTAATCAAATCTCACAACTTCAATGGCTAATCCACAAAATGTACGAGTTACAACAGGTGGGAGGGGGTAGCAAATGCACCTTTTTTGTACATAATATTTGGATGTGCCCAAATGAAAACTTGCAGCACAGCACATTCAGACAAGTATCAATGTAATTGACTAACCATCACTGTTGACGAAATGACAAGAGTTTACTTACCACAAAGCCATATCCACCAAGGACATCACATTCTGTGACAGCACCATGTTGCTCAAACAGCTCCCTCAGCTGCAAACCATCTGTGTCAGGTGCTATGTTGCCAACAAATATTTTGACCGTCATGGCTTTATGGTTGCGATCACCAAAGCTAAACAGCAAAAATAACAAAGTATCAGACACAGCAGAATAAAGTATATAAAGTATATACAGAATGAATAATTTTCAAACAAAATCTCACTGTTTTTTCTAAATGAGACCGTGTCTAATGGAACCTCCACCCCGAAATTGTTTCCTGGTGAAACTCATGTGTGGCGAGACTTGCTGCCTGTCAACACAACACTCTCTTACGTGAACACCACACAGTCCAGCAACCCTGAACCTGGTTTCTACTTTCAGCTCTGGATGGAAATATCCATTGTTTGGACCCACACGTCCTCAGGATCGACCAACTTGTGGATTCCTACTGCTCATAAAGAAATAAGACAAATCCAAGGTACAAGAAATGCAACCACGGCCGAGACTCGATCCGGATCAACAAGATCGAGTGGAAATGGAAATTTGTGACCAAACAGCCTCTGGGTAAATGATCATATAACTCACTTATTTGGAGAGCGTAAGCTTATAAAATGGTAGCAAACGAATTATTATAGCTGCTTTACTCCTATGCCAGTCTAGGATATTCTTGTTATTAGCTATATGGAAACCGGGTATTATGCAGGTTTTAAACAACTATTAAGAATGGTTTGTTCTCAAAATGAAAACGAGAACCAATCCGGGTACTTACTTACTGTTTGCCAGTAAACCCTAAAACATGCAACATAAGAATTCTCTTTATGCATGAGCTTTAACAAATTGCGCCAATTTGTAGCATTTATTACTTACAAACTGTATAAAACGTAGAAATTGACAAAACACTGCCGAACTGAGTAAAATATAAATAAAACCGAGCGTCGAGCGATACGATACGAATCCGGAAGCAATGTCAGTTTAGAGAACGAACGCGGATCACAGAATTCAAGGAGATTCCACGCTGCTCGAGTGCGTCAACTGCTATTGACTCCGAAATCCGAATATTGATTACCTTTTTTTATACCTAGTTTTGTTTTATACTACAATAACAGGCTAATTATTATTATTATTGTATAATTTTCCGAAGTAGTTCAATTCACAAAGGCAATTAAAACAACGTGTATATATATATATATATATATATATATATATATATATATATATATATATATATATATATATATATATATATATATATATATATATATAAAACATGGAATCAGAATGAACAGTCAATCAGATAGCTTTGGCTGCTTTTCGAATGTGCCTCGATCTGCAGGCAATGGCGTTGCCTAGGCCTACCTATTCTTAGGTAACTTGTCTCCTTATAATTATGGTCTTCGGTGATTTGTGTCAGGAGACGCCCCAAATCCTTAAAGTTTCATTCCGTCGATGTTGATTGGGCCCAGGGTCTTGAAAGCCAGCGAAACAAAGAAATAAGTGGCAGTATTATAAGATGATTGCAATAATTGCTATTATTTGGTCATTATTATAATTATTAGTAGTAGCAGTATTTAAATAATCAGATTAGGATGATTCTACAATAATATTGATATTATTATTTAATCACAACATGACAATTTCATTGTAAAGCTTTACACAATTATATCAAAGGTTTTCAATTAAATGCAAGGTCATGCAAGGCTATAGATTTGGCTCTGCTAGCATGCCCTTCAAAGTGTGCAATTGTAATTTGTAAGCCTAAATAAATATTTAACCGATTTCGCGTCATTTCTTATCTATGACGTCATAGGGAATCCGCTGATCTGTAAAGTGGACGCCATCAGGTTTGCAATGTTTCATTTACTGTGTGCATGTGAATTCCGTGTAATACCTGGCGCGCATTTAATTTTGCTTTATTTCAGACTAAAATAAACTGTGACAGTTGGTCCTCTGCATTTGGTTTGCTGTAGGCCTAAGCCTGTTTTTATATGACATCTCTCACTAAACTCCAAATGACTTTCTTGTACAGTTACAGTTAATTTCAATTTTAGTTTAAAAAATAAAATAGATAAAAAGCAGTTATATACCTACAAATTTCGTTGGCGTAATTGAAGTATCGGGGACCGGAGCAAATGCAGTGACCTTTATGTATCTAATGACAACACTATAACCTTAACAATTGACACTAGACAGGCATGAAACAAATCAAAAAGACTTTATGGGCCGCTTGTTTGAGGCCCTACCCATGCGCCTCTGCCCTTGTGATATCTGGTTTGCCTCCCAAGGTTTCCTTATTTCAGTGTTAATAATCTTGGTTTAGTACTCTATGAGAAAGGACCTTAACAGGCTTCGGGGTCTATTCAAATGGGCACTCTATTATTTTTATGAGTCACAGAAAATTGCACACCATCATCTTTATAAAATGCTTATGACAATTCTACATTTCCTTTCATCATTTCTCAAGATTTCTTTAGTGCTCTCACTCCCATCTAACCTCTTTGGTTGAGTTCAGTCTTAGATGACAAAAGAGTCCTTTCGTTCATTGAATACATCTTTGATACCTAAAGGATCAGGCACCACAGTCCCTATTCTGCCTGTTTTGTATGGCTAATGCCTTGGCCTCCAGTCATCTTGAATACTGAAACTAGCTAAATTAACAAGCATTTAAAAATGAAATTGACTTAGTAAATGTTCAGAGACCAAAAACACTTGGTCAGAGCTATCACTACAACATCTAAGTATGGACATGCAGGTATATCACCATAATTAAACTCATTGCATTGGCCACCCTTCGGAATTGACAATCATTCTTTAGACTCTTATACAAAGAGCTCTACATTATCTTAAAACTGTCCGCTTTAGCCGAGGTTGGGTCGGGAGCACTCCCGAGTGGTAACCTTGAAGGGGTGCTATATAAATCCTCGTAATGAATGAATGAATTTAAGCCATTGTTACTGACTTGAGCCTATACTGAAGAACAAGATCAATTCCTCTGGCATTTGTGCCTTGTCTGTGGCATTTCCTGGTGCCTGGAACTCTTCTGGCAAATGTCTGCTCTGCACGACCACCTGTTTTACCCTTCAGATCTCCACTGAATACTAACTCCAACAGGACTATCAAGTTTTCAAGGTCCGGGTTCAATTCCACTTCAGGATAGAAATGTTTAGGAGCAACTGTATCGATATTTCTATGTGAGCGCTCTGTACACACTGCACACCGGTCTTGATGCTTAATCAATGGGAACCACTTTGTTTTTCAACATTGTAGATTTAAACCTAGAGACTACGATCCGGGACAGAGCTGTTCTCGTAGAGTTAAACATAGGGACAAAATGTATTTAAACCTAGAAACAACATTCTGGGACAAAGTTATTCTTGTTTGCAGAAATCAGATAAAGACAATTTGAGCAGCTTGTTGTGAGTAGAGAAGTTTTAGCTGGAGTCATTTTAACTAGAACAGGCATAGATTGAGTCAGTTGGACTGAAATGTATGCAACCCGGTATAGAATTGACCCAGTCTTGAAGTTGATTCTCTATCCAACGGGAAGCCAGCATGAAAACTACCGTTCACCCTTATCCTAATCTGCAATTGTAAATATTTTCTTTTAGACTGCTCAGCAAAACCTACACAACACATAGGAATGAGTCGAAACTCCAGACCGCCGTTCATTCCCCCGTTGAAACTATCCGTTTCCGACGCCATTCTCCGAGGTCGGCCGGCGAACGTGCGTCATGCACCGGACGCGGACGACCATCCCGACCCGCAGGCAGGGGGAGAATTTTCTGGAAGGGAGCACACCCCTAGAGATACAGCAGCGCCAGGTCGACCTGAAGCACAGGAAAAACCGAAATCAGCCGCAACCCAACAGGGAGCAGCAGAAGTAGAGCAAGCGTCAACACACGGTGAGAAAACTGGAAAGGAGGCGACGTCGAAGACAACAAGCAGAGTACGTGATCTAATCAGCAAGTTTGATACGAACATCCGCACTGCCACAAAACCCAGCAAGCTCCCGTCGAGAAACGCCAATACGCTGGAGACCAACGAAACCGCAACGTCTGGAAAGGGAAAGAGATGCGATTCCCCCCAAAAAACTACTCCACGTGACGACGCGAGCGACGTCGATCCGAGCCTTCCGGACGTAAGCGAATGCACGGAGGACGGCTCCATATCCGGTCTGTTGTCGATCGAGGAGGAGGCGAATCAGAACGCAACGATGCACGCCAGATGGCGTCAGGAGACTGAAGACAGCAAGACGTACGTGGAACCACGGCAACTCTCTGCCAGGGTCAACCATCGCAGAAACAGCAGCGCAGGGTCAAAATCCAAGCGCACCTTCATGGAAAATCCCTCTAAGTCGTCGCGAGCACACGGAAGCACAGGCAGTACTCCTCTCAGCGTCCTATTCAATGCCCCGAATCCCGTCAGGAGAGTTGCTGCTGCGGTTGAAATAGGCCAGGCGTCCAGCCAGTCTCGCTTGTCAGTGACCAAGCTTGAGACCAGAACACTTAAGGACCAGATGACAGGCAGAGAGGCGACTGCATGTGCTCAAAGAGCAAGCCACACTGACAAGAGTCCAAGGCACATGCCACCAACCAACGGCCCGAACATCCGAGCGAAATGGGATGGATCCCCGCCAAGCTGCAACTCATCAACACGTGCTCCCGTAGAATCCAGCCTGGGCAGCGTTCGCTCCAGACAGCACAGGAAGCTGATGGCAGACATTACCAATCCTCCATGTGACAGCGCGACCGAATTCAGCTGTGCAAACCAGGGTCCTACAGCAAGCTTCGCTATACATGATCCACTACTGCAACCACCGTGTAGGGCAGCAGACAGACCCGTAGTTGAGCCCGGTGATGGAGGGGCCACTGGAGAGGACAGCCCCGGCCCATCCGATCATAATCTATCCGAGAATTCCACCACTGAAAAGCTGAAACAGGGCATGGCGTACTTCCTTTCATTTCTCTGGACGATTCCAGAGAAGGTGATGTTGATCGTGGTTCTTACAGACTGGATCATGCGTCTTCTCCGAAGTGTTCCGATGTGCCGGTGTACCCGCATCGCGCGCAACCCGTTCGGCCGTTCTCAGCCGTCCTCATCCCCACGGCATTTTGTGGACGAGCAGCCCATAGACGAGAGCAGACGGAAGCTGATGATCCGAGGATGTATCCTCCTACTCGTGCTCTTGAGTTGCTACGGATTTCTTGCCACTGACTTCTGCACATATAATTAGCAACGGGCAAGACTTCGTGACGCCACATCTCACGAGGGTCGAAAAAATCTGCAGAAGACTCATCATGCTTGTTTGAGCTGTGTTATCCGTAATCGCACGGCAGAACAAACTGTTTCCGAAAGTTATCGGAACAGTTGTACATTCGGTACCGATTGATACTTAACAGTGTTCTATTGTTTTGAGCTAACCGTAATTTTTTTTATAAACGCAACATATCTGCTAGGTATACAACCATTCCAGAACCAAGAGAAACTCATCTTCAAGAGCACTGATGACTTGATGCTGTGTAATTTTCTAACCCTTCATGTTGTTGTTTAATATGCATTTAATCCAAAGTCGACTAAAAAAAACTTCGTAAAAAATAAACCGTGGTCTCACAAGAACAGCTTCAAATATTTATTAGCACATATTGAATTAAATTCGATGAAAACATATCACAAGACTAAACCTCCAAGTTTAAATGTTTCGGTTGTAGACAGTAAACAAAGATACCAGTAAGCATGGATTTCATTTATTGAAAGTAAAGACTACGGTATATATCTGCATTTAGCCACTTCATATGATTTAAGCAAGAGTCTCAAGTCCATTGAAATGGTAAGAGATCAAGTCGAAATGAAATCTGAATGCTGAATGAGATAGCAAGTTAAAATTCAGTCACATCAAACTCTCTTTCTGAGTTTGCCTGATGAGAGAATTATCCCTTGGTGAATACATTGGAAATCTGAACATGGAGATCCATAACATATCATCAAAGACCTTTATGATATGAAAATAAACTAAACTTGTGAACATTTAACTTCTCACCCAATGTTTTTCACGGTGGCCTGACAAAAAAATGTCATAAGCATAAAAGAGTAAAAAGTGTTTATTTTAATAATTGATAATCTCAAAAACGACTGAAAAGTGATTGTAAAAAAACATTTTCAACGGTAAAACTAAGACGAAAGCAAAATCTGACTACTTAGTACAACGACAATACTGAATAAAGCCAGTTTCAAATGCCTATAGTGATTGCAAATTATCGAAACAACATGCAACATTGATGCTAAGAACTCTTAGCAATGTCTCTATTTGATGGTAAAAACCAGAATTTTGATTTTTGAGTTTATCAATTATCAAATTGAAAACTTACTCTTTTATACTTACGACATTTTGTCCGTGACATTTTATCATTATGACATTTTGTCACACGATATTTTGTCATGGAACCGTTTTTCACACTGTTGTTTGAAAACGTAGCAAAGATGGTTTTGGTCAACCTCATGGGCACCCACACATGACCCCTGAAAAATTGACACCTATTTTTCTAACACTACTTCTGTGTTTAAATTTTTTTTTCTTTGTATTAGAGAATTAATCGTACTAATGATGCAAAAATGCGAAACTAAGAAATCTACGTTTAGAAACCTCTATGAAAATAAACATGCTTGTAATTTTTTGCCATGCATTTTTCAAGCTCTTGCTGAAAACTGTAACCATGACCATTGAGTTTCACCCCACCCCCGCAGGAGAGCTCATGCAAAAATTTCTACGGGCACCCATGGTCAACCGGACAAACATCTGGTCTAATACAACACCACCTTGATTAGACGAGCAAGAGTAATTAAATTTCCTGCGTCCAAACTGCAAGTTTATGGATAATAGAGGTTGAACCGGTTTACAGAATTAGGCACAGCAACACGCATCTGGCTAAACAAACGAAATTTCTAAGTATGTGTTTATTCGATAAAAATAATTTCGACTAGATCATACACATTGATGCATATTGCTGGAAATGAAATAAAATTGACTTGATACAAGCTCTTAAATCTTGCCGATTAAAATACTTATAACTGACACAATACGAGCCTGTAAATTTATATTTCGTATTGAGTGTATCGTATCGAAGACTTTACAAAGTGCCTGTAACAGACCATGCAGTAAAGGCTTTTCATTTCTTACGCTGAATTATGCACAATGAATAGCATTTACTTGCAGTACCATCATAACGTACAATCGAACACATTAAAAAGTGCACAAACGCCATCAAAGTTTACAACAGAATGCATGCACACAATGGTTTCTGATTACAGATGCACTGAACTGTCATTACGTGACCACACAAACTTTATAGTTTCTGTAGACACCATACGTAGAATTCATGTCAATAACAACAACTTTCTGCAGCAACTCTGAGGCCTTAAAATCAGTTTAATACACAACAGCTGACTGCAACATCTGAATAGTTTAAGTTTTTGGCTTGAAGATACTGCAGTGCTTCTCACTGTAGTCTATTAGAAAGCTAGTTGCTAAACACGAAAATTTGATTGCTCACGAAAAATTTCGTCTTGATGTACAACTTTAACTAGCTTTTCTGGAAATATGGCCCATTGATAAACATCACGTTTGAATTCATTCACTTTTCTCTGCATCTATTTTATTACGATATTACACAAAGATAAATGCATTTGGGGAAAAATGAACATAAATGCTTATAATTCTAACCAAAGATTGCACTTGTCAAGAATGTTAGAACACATATATACAACAATGAAAAATGCTGCTTGAATCTGCGGAGACTGCTAGTAACTTCAGCCATGAAAATCATGCTTGTAAAGCAAGAAAGCCAAAGAGACATGCTGTACGTTCCTGCCAATGAAATAATCTCTACAATTATTCTACAACGCAAAAAGCAAAGTTACAGCTTTAAAGTAGATTTTCTTCAATACAGTTTGAAAATTTTCAACATTTTTAGCATGCTTCATTAATTGCAATAATGTGATGCAGAAACCATAACTATAAACTAAACATACCTTTTATAGAAACTAAAAGTACAAAAAATTATGCCGACAAAGCATGCTAAGTAGCATGATACCCAGCCTGTGACAATCTTCATTTTAATGCAATATGAACAGCATTAGAAGATTTGACCTGAACATTTTTGCCTGAAAACTCTGTCCAAATGATACGTGCACTAAAAACGAAGAAATTGCCTCTAACTTCACCACAAGCCTTCGGTGCAGTCCACCACAAACCCTTCCTTAAAAATTACACCAAACGCCAAAACACATCAACATACCTCAAGCCATCACCTTAAAGATAGAAGCAGACTGAGAAAATCTAAAAAAAATCCTCAAGCTGCTGCTCCAGTTTGCTGTAAGCTTTCAGATATTCACAAAAGACGCAAACTAAATAACCCAGAACATAACTAGCATACTTGCAACATAACTAGGATACTTGCCAACTATGACTGCTCTAGAAATGCAGGCCAACGGAAGATGAGAGCAACACACAAGTCAACGAGCCTCAGCGGAAAACCAATAGATGTATGGCGATGGAGTTAAAAGCATCCTTTTTGGAAGGTCAACCATAGAACTTAAAAGCTCCCATAGAACACCATTCGATTTGCCCAAGTTACGAAAGTAATCATCACAAAGCACACACACATACGCGCAAGGCAAAAACAGAAATTTTCGAAGAGGGGCCAAAATTTTCGGTCTCGGGACAGGGAAAATGTTTCGTCTTGGTCGCCGAAAAATCTGATGTCTCGAATTCCCAAAGAAAAAGATACCATTTTATCCGCCAAAATAGTCGATGAGCTTTTTTTAGTTGTATGGACCTCGTATACAGACCTCGTGGGCGTGGGGAGGGGCTACGGGACTACTCATGAGGGGGAACACGTCAAATTTCCGAACCAGAATAGCTGGTCAAAAATAAAGAAATTTCAAAATAAGGGGGGCCATGGCCGGATTGGCCCCCTGGATCCGCCCCTGCATACGCAGAACTACATCTGGACGCACAGGCAATCCAGATGACCTGGTATTATCATCGATATTCGCCTACTAAAGAACTACCCAGGCTCCATGTTGCTGTGCTTGTCAGTGCCAAGCACCAAAGCACCACAGTAGTAGCAATCAATCAAATGGAATGTTGCAGTCTGGAACACAGTAGCTGAAAAGTTCACGCACAGTAAGCAACAGCTACATTCACTCGGGATAGAACGGTCTGAGTACTGAGGGCCTCTTAACTCTTTAACGACCACCGTATACTGAAATGCATGGACAAAATATGTAGCTGGTTGTTTAAAGGGCTAAAAAGATAAACGGGCTGGGATGGTCAGGAATCCAACCCGATTAATTTCGTGAAAAATGAGCATCATCGAAGTCACACAATCGCTATTGAACATCGTGTACGTTTGCAGAAAACTAAAGTAAACCTCTTCAATAAATAATTCTACGAAAGACGTGGTTCAGGGAACTGATTTTTAGCCACATTTCCAACAACACGAATTCAGCTCGGTCTTAAAATACAGGGACTTCAGCCAGTAATTTAAAGCATGGAAACTTCCCTCCAACCGAACTGCTTCCCAAACGGCTCTGTCAGAGAAACCTGCAAAGATTTACGTATAATACATGAAGTATTTATGTGAGAACACTTTTTGGCAAACACTACTATTGAGAGGTACTCAAAAGCGTACTATTATGCACCTTGATACAGATACACTTACTTATACATAAACACACACGCGCACATTTGTACGCACATCCAACTGTACACGATAACACACAACGCCTTCAGAAACTGATTCTGTCATAATGCAATAAATAAGAATCAACAAAACTAGAATTCCAAATTAAAGTCTAAGTTCCTCAACATCAGCTGGTCTCCTGGTCCCTAAAATGACTAAATCTGAAGTACATTAAACAGAATAGATGCGAAAAATCACTCTCATTGTCACCAGTGGCTGATATGGCAAGTAGCACATGTAACACCCGAAACACACATATCACGCCAAATGCTCCCAATTGAACATTCGAAATCTACCACGGTTTTTAATCACCACATGTAATCACCGCCATAGAAAAAAATCAGTAAATCGGGCAAGCAGTAACGAAAATTCAACTATCACTACAACATCACTACTTAATCACTTTGAATCTAACATTCTGCAAAGAAAATAAACAAGAAAAAAACTTAAGTAACTCACACCAAAGTAATTGCATGCAACTATTGTAAACATTAACAACAACATAATCTAAAACGTTTGAAGAAGATAAAAGTAAATAAAATTGCCAATCGATGAATGATAATGAACTGCCAAGTAGCCCTGGATCTCCCAGGAAATCCTCAAAATCAATCACTGACCCTAGAATCAGAAGCCGAAAACTCACGAAAACATACGGCTTTAAAAAATCTGTTTAAATACTAAACTATTTCAAAAGCAAGTTTTCGACAAACTTGAAGACATCAGGTCTAACCTACTCACTGTACTCAGCCCAGCAAACAATTTGTATCGCAAAAGTGCTCACGTGAACTTCTAACGAAAATGTTTCACGCTAATACAAACCACCACACATAGGTTCACAACAAATGCACATCGTAAATCATCCGCCATATTTCGGTAATCCTACAGCGGAAAATTTCCTACAGCAGTGGAATTTAAAACATGCAGTTCGGTTAAAATGGTATTTTGAGTCAGCCAAAAACATGATTTCTAGATTGGCTCCCATCAATCTTACAACAATTCAAACACGGCAACTAATGATTCTGTGCAGTATCCATGTTACGGAGGAGAAAAGCGCATCAGCAATACATGTAACTAGACAACATAATGGCAAATCAGTAGCACAGGGTTCAACAAATGAGACACCGTCACATAATATATATTAATCCGACTGATGAGAGAGATGTCGCAGCAAATCTCCGTATAGCCGCCAGCAAGCCGAGCAGCAATACTGAAAAACCAAAACCTAAACGAGAACTCTATAAATCATCGACTATATATATAAGTACGCCGTTACATCTCCAACTCTACATCGTCCGTGGTGGAAATTCCTCGCACAGTCCACCCCTAACGTGCGACCATACGCAAATCGACCGCAGCTATCACGATAAAAGGTTAAATATCGAAGATATGACGTTGTATATCATGCTCAAATGGATACAAGTTGACAGAAAGTATAGCACATGTACCACGCAGCATTGAACGGTGCTCAACTTCAGCACGCGTGGTTCGCCATTCTGCTTCACAGCCTCGCCCTCCGCATTCGGGGACTCCGGAAACTTTCCCGTCTCGTAGAAGTGAGCGAGCAGCTTGTCCTTTTCCGACCAGCGATCGTACATCCAGTGGAGCAACGCCTTCTCCGTGCACGGCACGTCTTCGACCTTGTACCGCCGGAAGTAGATGACCGTCTGGCATGGCTCGCGGTTGCCGAAGACAATGGCCGACAGATCCAATGGATCTCCTTTCGGATAGGCAATCGTCATGTCAATGATCCACTTCAGGGACTTATCTTTCTTTCCATTACACAAAGAATCTGAAATCAGCGAAGAAAAACTCGTAAAACAGTGAACAATGTTTGCCCTTGTAAAACAATGAACAATGTTTCCGCTGGTAAAACAATGAACAATGTTACCGCTGGTAAAACAATGAACAATGTTTCCGCTGGTAAAACAATGAACAATGTTTCCCCTCGTACAATTCATGTGCACGCTGAGGTCACGGAACAGGCAAACCTGTAACAGTTTGTAAGATGGAACTTCAAGAACTTAAATTGCAGATTCAGTTAGATAACATCACATAACTGAGAAACTAGAGCAAACAGGAAAGATAAAATCATAGGAAAACAAGTAATGTATACATTCATTCATTTCAATACTTTATTTAACACCCATTCTAAGATCAATCAGAGATGCTTCCAGTCCAACCACGGTGATACAAAAAAGGAGTAATAAAGGCTATACTTACTAACCATTACCATATGTTCGTCACCTCATCTCAACTAACCTGCAAATTCAGTTGTCTTTACATCTGCATTGCCATTGGTCGTCAGTGATGATGACGATGATGAAGCGCTTGAAAGAGCCTGCATTATCGTCAGCATGGCACCCACCCTTGGCAGCGTAACATGCTCCAGGACTGGATAACCATTCTTTACGGCGTACCTGTAAAAACAAATCTTACCTGGTCACATAATTAGAAATATCAACAACAACAAATTAATTGAACAGTAAGACATGATGGACGGCTTGCATGGCTGCCGAAATTTGAATAACTTGCGACCATCCGCTCACATGGGTGGAGACTTAGGGGCAGGTCCCCCTCAATGGATGTAGTGGGGGGGGGGGACGGCATATGCATTTGTTCCCCCAATCGCTAAGTGTTAGAACATGTACAATTGTACATACCTCACGAAACACACTGTGAGGCAATAACGTTAGAAGATAGAAAAAGAGATCTTCGAACAAATGAGGTAATGACTAAAACTAAAAAAAATAAAAAAGGTCATCAACTTTTTTGGCAGAGAAAAGTGGGTCTTTCATCGACATTTAGGACGGATGACTAAAAAAAAGGTCGTCAGAGATTTTTGGCGGCAAACAGACGGAAAAAATTCATCGGCGATTCAGCCATTCATCCGCCCAACTTCACCCGTTCGTTTTTGTTCCCCGCATGTCTCCGCCCATGTCCATTGATACCATGAATTGTAATCATAAGTGCTGTGTGGTGACAGTCGGAAATTAAACGAATATTATTACTATTATTAATAGTAGGGAAACACCATGCACATTCTTAAGCGGGTATAAAACCTAACGAGATGTAAGGTGACTTACGCTTGGCTTGCATCTTTTCTTTTGTATAGAAATCCTCCCTCTGGAAACAGAAGGATCCAAGTTCGGTCGCGTGGGATGTACACTTGTTCAATGTGCTCCCTCAGTTCGGCCAACTGCATTTGCCTGGTTTCCCGACCCTGACACCATTTACAAACAGAAATACATTTGGTGGTGAATATCAAAATATGTCAAGCTTGACGCAAAATAACAAAAGACAATTATTCAAAAACATTTACTACCAGTCTACCCTATATGCATGTTCAACAGGGTTAAAGTTGCAGCTGTGAAAGTTAGTTTATGTTATTTAGATGTATGTAGCGCCACAGACCCAAAGATACAGCTCTGGAATGCAGTTTTACTTGCATATGACCATCAGTTCCATACAGCGTGGACATACTTACATGTACACAGTAAGTAGCCTCAAAGTAAGTGTTACCATGCAGCCAACTAGAAACGTTAATCGGCAGAAATGTGAATCTGCAGAAATGTGAATCTGCAGAAATGTGAATCTGCAGAAATGTGAATCTGCAGAAATGTGAATCTGCAGAAATGTGAATCTGCAGAAATGTGAATCTGCAGAAATGTGAATCTGCAGCATGGCTACTCAGTCACCAAGGTTAAGAACAGTTAGTTATGAAGATGGTTGAAAGCCAATGACAACGGTGAGTTTTTAGAGACAAAAAACTTTTGCACCTTAAAAAACAGTAAAAACTGTACATTCTGTTGAAATCTAACACTGAATATCAACTGCTGACAGTATGTGTGTGTGTGAAGCACCCTAGAAATACCCTGCTACAGACGATGTTATAGCCCAGAAATTTAGATTTTTCGTCCCCAAACCCACGTCCATCCGCCTCTGTGGTGAGCGTGCATTCTGGACAAAGTCACATACACATTGTGGGGCGCGGTGGTGTAGTGGTGGCATCGTTGCCTTGAAGCCGGAAGGTTCGAGGTTCGAATCCACCTCGCCGCGTAGGAACCTTGGGCAAGTCCTTCACTCGCAATTGCTCAGCGCTTTGGCGTGAAACTCCGATGCAGTGTCCGCTCTGCATTCGGGAGCGCCTCTGAATAGTGAGAGCTTGAAGGGGTGCTATAACAAGTGCACATACAAACAAATAGACATGGTCGTAAAATGCATTATGTATACAAATACAATACAACGTAGGCCCTGCATGAATGCAGAACTTTCTACAATACCTGTCGGATGAAGAAATCTCCATGCGTTGTCGACACCCATCCAAAGTTCGTATACTTGAACAGAACGTCCATGATCCAGTAGATGTTTCTTCCGAGGGAACGTTTCGACGCGTTCGTACAGAGGTACATCAACATTGGAACGTCGGCCGTCGACTGGTGGTTGCCTACCACCAGACACTCGCTGTCGATCAGATCGCTCACATCATCACCGGCCTCCGCCACTAAAATACGTAAGAAAAAGAACAAGAATAAAATAGTATTCGGTAATATAGAATTTGCCGAGAAAGATACTTCCACGCGGAATGGTTTTCTACTCTTCTGCGGGCTACGCTAATGTCTAATGATTCCTACCCCGCACCCTCACGATTAGATAAGAAAGTGCGTTTAGTGATTGTTCTAGAGGCACTTTCTTATCTACTCTCATGCTCTCTCAAAACAGTTCTTTTCACTTGAGCTTCTGTGCTGAGAGCGCCTCTGAGTTGTCTATGTTGCAAAAGGTGCTATATAAATGTTCAGATACAATATGTGATACTATAGTAATAACGAAATTTCGATATTTGTTTATTAATTCAAACCAACAAACATAATTATACCGTAGCAACAGATGATAACAAGTTTAACAGGAGTCGAATGCAACTTTATGGCAGCCTGCAAGGTGTCCGTCTGTCCAACTGCTCTTTTCATTGTCACCCCTCTAGCGAATGGAAGGCTGAGTCGATCACATGGTGCTAGTGCTTATCAAACCCACGTCCTTCTGATTTTCATGCCAGCATGAACCATTCAACCAACTCCCTGGAATTCCCGCCCCTTAAGGTCAAAGGCCAAATTATTATCGCTTCTACTGCACTTTTTTTAGTGGGCAAATCATGAACTGATGGTGCTCCAAAACCCAAGGCCATAGCTAGGGGGTGTTTGAAACCCCCGAAATTAAAATAATGTAAAAATTTCAAGCAGAAAATAGTCGAAAATCACGGGAAATAGTGCTTTTCACTGCCGTGAACGTATTACGAGTCACAAAAAAGCAAGAAAAACAGGCGATGACCCTAAAGAAAAAAGGCCATGAGAAATTTCGACGAATAAAAAAAAGGCCGTCAGAAAATTTCGCCCAAAAAATTAGATTTTTTCGCCCCTGTTCTCACCTCAAAATTCACGATCAAGAAACACCCCCACCCCCAAATAAAATCCTGGCTACAGCCTTCCCAAAACCAAGCCATAATCAGATAATAATAGTCTACACTGGCTTCTTGTTGAGTGTTGACTCTATGGCCAATTCAAGGTGCTGCTCTTAGTCTCAAGAACTCAAAATGAACAAACTCCTAGATAACTTTGCTCTCATTGGCCCCGCATTGTGAAACCAACTTCCAGCTTCAATGTGCTCCTCCTATTAACTGGCGGGCCAAATCACTTTTCGTTGTCTCAATACCACTTTCTTCTCTCATGGTCTAACGCACTGGGAGCATCTCTGATCGGTGTGCACTGTGAGAGGAGCTATATAAATTTATAGATACAATACAATAATATTTATAATACAATGAAACATCAAACCATAACTCGGAAAACTTTTGCTCATATTCTAAGCATCTTTTAATACATATGCAATTAAGTCATACATGTATCATACATGTCATAAAAACGCTACACCTGGCATTCCGAATTGGTCATCAAAACCTCACAAGTATTGCAGTATATGACAGATTTAGTACTGTGCAGCTCTTCACTTGACAATAAATGGCAGAGAAACGCAATAAAAAAAATGACAAAAGATCTCAATTGTTCTTCTTGAGCTCAGCATAGCTCAGCGAATTTAGACCATTCAAACAAGCACAAGCACCATTAAGAAATCTTAAGTACCCATTAAAGCAAAGCTCTCAAAGACACCTTTGCTTTCTGAGTAGCGTGCCCAAGTTATGCTAAGTCGCTCAAGAACAATATAACTTCTATTGTCAGTCAACAATACTTTGCAGATTATTTGAAAAGTCACCATTGTCAATTTGTCATAGTGCACAGATGGTTAGAAGCTTATCAAGCAACAACCATTTGTTGTTAAGGCAAAATCTGTGCCATCATAAATCTTATGGCAAGACTGAATAGTCACAATAAATGCACCTGCCACGTAAACAGATTGAGCATTGTGAAAAATTTATGTTATATATAATTATATATTGTATATATATATATATATATATATTGCTTGTGTCATACAGACAAAATACAAGCAAAAATAAAAAAAGCACTGTGAAAAATTTATGCCCTGCTACATCATCTAATGAATATTCAAAGCATACGAGAAAAGCATTATATGCAAATGGATCAAACAGTCCCGTACTCAAGGGATATATATATATATATATATATATATTGCTTGTGTCTTACAGACAAAACACCAAACCATTTATATATATATATATATATTTATATATATATGTATATATCTTGCTAGTGAAACGTTCCAGCAACAAGGAAAAAACAACAAAATGTAAACAAAACTTTGTTCAGTCGGCTGCTCAACAGTCACAAAGTCAGACAGACTGACACTGAGCAAACTGATCTTGAATAAATAAATATATTTAACTGTATTGCAACCTGCACAGTGCTCGTCTGTCGTGCTAATAATTTTTGGTCATCCCAGGGGGTGATCATCCCTAGGGACTGGTCATCCCGAGGGAGTGGAAGGCTGCAACAACCTACTGGAGCGAAGGGTAATCAGAAATCAAAGGTTCATCACTATGTTACCATTCAGGCATCTCTCTGCCGCAACAACTCCCGAGTTGCTTTTACCTTTACTCTACAGCATCCCTCACCAATTGCATGTCAGTGGCACTTGCAAATCATCATGCAAGGTATTACACGCATGCATATTATTCGTGACCTGCTCAGAATTACATGTCATCTCTTTATGTCTGCATGAATCTGTAGAAGCTCAAGAAAATAGAGAATCTTAGGCCAGAGTCCCGCATCTGGGTATTCAAAAAAAATAAGCACCTACTTGACAGAAGGCACTTAATAGAAGGCAAACGACCTTTTAAATCCAACTCATGCCTTTCACTATCTAATCTCATTTCAAATTTCGGTGTGACCCTGCGTGTGTTATAAATTCATTTAATAATAATAATAATAATCTCTCCTCTGTAGATAAGTATTTCTTTATTTTAAATATTTCAGTTTCCTTGTTTCCTGTTCTCAGTTCATATCACTTGTCTTCTGTTTTGCGTTATCACTGTAAATTTCAAATGGTATAACGGGTATTTAGTTAAGGCCACCATCTATTGGCATCCATTATGTAGTATATATGTAAGTGCACTTGTCATAGCACCCCTTTCAAGATTTTTCCTCAGAGGCGCTCCCAACTACAGCGCAAACACTGAATCAGAGTTTCACGCCGAAGCGCTGAGCAATTGCGAGTGAAGGACTTGCCCAAGATCCTTACGAGGCGGCTTGAGGTGGATTCGAACCCGCAACCCTCCGGTTGCAAGACAACGAACATATCCACTACACCTCCACCACGCCCACAATGTAGTTGGTAGTGTGGTTCTCTAGTCAGAAAGATTTGTTTTATCTCTTTAGGGCTTCCTTTTCTATAGGCATGTAGCAATCATTATCAGCAATATTATATTGCAATGATAACAATGATATGCAAACACAATTTTTTTTATTGGTCGCAAAATAAACCCTAGATCTTGATTGATTGATTTGATAATGTATATAGATAAAATTTGAGCATGCAATACTGCGTTGGATGTAATACGGCATTGGATTCATGCCTAACAAAGAAATCTTTTTCATATTGGAACTTAGACCTTCCTGTGCAGGTCTGCACATCGGGCACATTGGAACACCGCACATTGGACCAATGGTTTAAAAAAACGATAAACTGTAAACAACCAGTCTTTAAAAACCACTTTTCTTAGCCTCATCATTAATCAACAAGGTGATCTGACTGCCTTTCTCTGATCATAGATCTAGCTATTCTTTTACTGACTGGTGTGAAATGTGGAATTCCCTCCCTCTCTATCTCCTCTCTGCTCGGTCACTTGTATCAATTCATTCTATGCTTAAGTCTTATAGATCTTTTCAGCATGCTTATCTCCTATCTCATTCACAGTAAACTAATATTTCAAGAAGTTGGCCTGATGTTACGAAGTGCCCACATTTTCACAGCTAATTTATAAGATCACCTCTATTTAGCTTATCTACTTCAGAATCCATTTCAGGCAATTCAGAATCCAGATTACCCATACAATTAGCTCCAAAGTTCCAACCAGGGCTAAAACCAGTGTCAATGGTATTATCACTAACCCAGCATCGGGTTTTTGCTACTGTAGGTCCAGTCCCTAGAGCTGCAAAATTGAAGTGCTCAGGAATTCAATTGCATCTCTTTGCTCATTCATTCATTCATTCATTCCGAAAACTTATATAGCGCCCCTTCAAGAAGCTTACTCAGAGGCGCTCCCAGTCCAGCCACAGCTAAAAAGATAGGTCTTGAGCAACTTGTAGAGTGCATGAATACCTTTCTCTTTGCACAGACCTATCACGCTGAGAGTGCTTCTAAATACCCCGACTGTGAAAAACATTTGACATGTACAAATGTTCATATTGGATAAGATTAGATCAACATGGCATACCGTATATAATTGTTTCGACAAAGTGAGAGAAAAAAAATCACTCACGAGTGTAGCCAGCCGTCCAGTTCCAAAAAGCAACCATGTGTAGCAGCGTGCAGTATCCAATGCCCTCTATCGTGTTGTACAGTTTCGGATGGTGAATGAACAGCGGTCGAAGCATCGCCATCCATAGCAGGTGAGTGGGAATGGCGTACAGATTGTTCAGCAAAATGAAAATTGTCCGAAGAACGGCTTTGATGACGGAATAAGCGGTCATCTTGAGGTGCAGCTGTCGATGTTAGTTCAAACAAAATTTGTTGGTAGCTTTTCCAAACGCCGGCAAGAAACTATGGAAAGTCCATCTGATAGGAAAGAAAACAGAGCACTCAGTTATTGTAATGCAATGTAATGCAATGTCGTAAGATTTAATGCAATATAATGGATTTTTATTACAGTTGCTTTTAAAGGGGATTGCTGGCTGGGGGAATAATGTACCTCAGACACCTGATAGAGCAGTTTTTCAATGCAAGAGAATAATGCATGAAAGATAGCACAGTCAAAGTGTGCAAGAGACGGCAGGTGTTTTCCAAACATCAACAAGCATTTATCGATTAAAAAATCAATTCTACACCACGAGCTTTAAAGGGAACAGTTGAACTGCCTTTTTGGCAGGAGATGTTTATGTTGGCTTATTGATCAAAATAGTATCATGCTGAGGGATAGTGTGCGAATACATAAATATTTTAAAGCAGCACTGAAAACGTACTCCATAAACATCATTAAACACAGCAGGTGTTCTTCCAAAATCAGTCTGGGTTAATTAAAGTCAGAGCCACCAATGACTAAACACTGGTCAGGTATTAAAGCAATGTGGCCATTCAGACGACAATACAGCACCGTGAGTTTAGCACAGCAGTTTGCCAGACAAGTAAGGATGCAAGTAATCAATGAGCAACAAACAATTATAATGTCCATGAAAGAACTTTTTATTGCACACATGAAATTATCTAAATAGGCAAGTTACTTATATACCATACGTTTAAGAATGCTTGAGAAAGTGTATAAGACAAATCACAAATGTTCATAGTCCAGGATCCGTACATCAGACGGCTTTCTAAGTGATTGAACGCATTTTGAATGCATGCAACCAGTGCAGGCTATCGTGAAGCACTCTGTACAAGGCTCTGGATAGCATGCTTCACACCTCAATCTAGATTGTGCAAAGTGCAGCTTTCGTCTCTCTCTACCAATCCCTATTCGCACTTGTCCTGAGTCCAATGTATAAATTCTGCTATCTCAACAGTTCAGATCTAAATTTTTTTAAAGCCAAATTTTATCCTCAATCTGAGTAGAAAAAGTATGCACTGTGCTGGAAATACATTTAAATACCTGACTTGCTATGCACAGCACAATGCAAGGCTGTGAACATGTTATATCCTATAGTCGCATATATTATAAACGTGACCACACAAATTGACTACGACAGATGTCGTTAGAATTAAACAAGATCTGTAGGCAGTCAGCAGCATTCATAAATGTCCGTTTCGCTGAATCACCATGAGAAACCATCGTATTTTCCCACTCTTTAATTTTGACAGCAAAAACACTTGCTGGCCTGAATCATTTCTAAAGCCCGCATCAGTTGCAGATGTGGCATATGAAGCACATAATTGAGTAGACAATAAATCATTCTACACCACTTCAAGTCACACAAACATTTGGTTCATTTCTGTCAGGTGTAGATCTATCTTACTTGAAAGAATGTTGTTTACTTTTAGCACACATTAGTAAACTGAGTGCCTATGCTTACAAACAATATGGCCACCCCCAACTTGGCTCAAATAGAGTGCTGCTATCTACCAGAAACCACTCATAAGTAAGTGTTCAACATCAATGTAGGTATCAGTAATGAAGAATTTTTAATCACAGTAGACTACCAGGTAATAGCGAAAGTCTTACAAAAAGGCTATAAACTGGTAGTTCATCATATTAGCATTCTGATTAATTTGCACATTGCAACATTGCAATGGGTAAAATCAGAATAGGAAATTATATTCGGAACAACAGAAGTTGGATTGCCGAAAAGAATTTTTGCTCAAATGGAAATGGCAATGATGAGAAAATCTTACAACATTCTAACTAAATTCAGTTTGATATTTCGTGCCGGGGCTGCCAACCATCCTGGATTCGCCGGGACAGTCCCGGAATCGGTCATGTGCGTCCCATGTCCCGGATTGATCCCAAATTGTCCCGGAATTAGTGATAGATATGCACTAGTGTTTGTTTCTAGAGTCCTTTTCAAACACATTATTAAAGCATAGTCTAACTATTGATTCAATTTAATTCCAATAACTGATTACTCCCTATAAAATTAATATATTTTTTATTTCAATATAATTTTTGTCTATCTCAATGTACCAGGTTGCGGTTTGCCAACCTGTTTTTGCTTATTAAACGAATATACATACTAGACAAAATGTTGTTATTTTGCACTCTAAGTGTGGCAAATTGTGATGATTTTGCGTAACATCGAATGTTGGACAGCGCTGGGTTCAAGTCTTGAAAACTTTACAAACCACTGACACTCAGTAGCATATTGTGTCCATTGTAATGTTTTCCGTTCTAATGCTTTTTGAGAGATGACGTGCTGATTTCCACGACTTTGTGCCTATGCAATATTACGTGGACAGTGTAAATTGGTATAAACATCTAGTGACTGCGGGCGTCACGGAATGACAAAATCAAGAGTTGGCAGCCCTATTTCGTGCCAATAAAAGTCGTGCTAAATACTTACTCACTGATTGCATGGCACTGTGGAATGTAGTGGCGGCACTGTGGGATGTAGTGGTGGCACTGTGGGATGCAGTGGTAGGCATTAACCGCATGTTTATAAACACAGGCACGCAGTCTGCGGCATTACCCACATTTATTGCAGTGGAAACAATTGTACAAACCTGTGTACGTTATCAACAAACAAAATTCTTTCACTTACATTCATGATACAGCCGCCTGTTCAGCACTTCAAACCGCACTATACTACATTCATCGACAGGTCCCACAGCAGGCTACAGAACCTTGAATTTCATGACTAAACACTGCATCAAAACAGAATATCTTCTGCGTATGTACCAAGGAGCTTCATAAAATTTATGTAGCTCAGTCACATAGATTAAACATTATAATCACATGACGCACAGTATATTTCCGACCCTCAGCGGCAAATCGTGCGTCTTGGTCAGCGGTCATATACTGTTACAGTACTGTTCTTTAGTTGCAGACATAAGACTACAGAATTTACGCACAAACAACAGAACTTCCGCGTACCTGATTAGTGGTATTTAGACTTCTTTCAGAACATAATCCTATTTGCAAAAATGGAATTTTTCGCTTACGATATAATAAAACGCGACCTTATAATGTTGATTTTATCTGCACCACGTGTCTAATAATAATTAGCATATTATATTAATTTCATGGATTACATATTAATAGATGTGTGAGGCGATATCAGGTGATGCGTCATTCGACAATGCCCTCCTTACAAATTGGGATGTGCACCTTTAACAAAGGAAACCAATGATAATAATAACCGTTTTAATTCTAGAATTACGCACCATCACTTGAGAACAATTCATAGTATCAATAGACATTCACAAGTCCTAGCAGCAGTCGTATTAAGCTGTTTGGCAGCCGTGCAGTGCACCACAATCTTATACTGCTCATTTTCCAAAGCCATCTAGCAAATGAGGCTGATTCGACCTTTTGGAGGGCAGCGGGAACTATACCACGTCGACCTGTCCCAGTGCTACAACTGCCCTAACACCCACCCACTCAATCAGCGTTCCCCATTTTTTGCCTACGAAACCCTTGTGGTCTGACAATTTTGAGGCGGAACCCTGATCCGACGCAAATCACATTCTGGTATGTTAAGCTCAACATGTGATGTAGACCAATGTAAGTTTCTATGGAGTTTTAAACTTTTAATCAATAAATATTAGACTAGAAACCAGTCTACAACGGAACCGGCTTCTATAGTAGTTTGATGCCAATGTAAAAGCTCATGATGCATACGGTCATTACCCAATCACCTTACAGAAACCGGCCTTATTTTGCACTGGCGGAACTATTGGCACTTTATGTCTACGGTCACAGTATAAATTTAAGAATAATAATATTTATATTGTAATTACAGCTAGCTAGTCTAAGCTAGTCCCAGGGCTAACTGACAGTGATTCGGAACCAGTTAAAGCAAACACCTTGCATTAAAAGGAATATTATTATTATATTAAAGTACCATTGATTATACTAATGCAAATGCTTAAAATAGAAAGTTCACAGAGTTATTCTGCTACAATAATTATTATACCTTAGTATGAAATAATTATTATAATTTGTATTCTGTAATTTTACTGTGGTCTCGTGCAAAGTAAGTAAGTAAGAACCACCAGTAGTTTACAGAGGAAATAAATAATAGAAAACAAGAAAAGCTTTTCGAATCCATTCAACTCTCGCTCTCAATGACTAAAATGTAGGCCTAGAGTCCCCTCAGTTTCACAAGCGAAACGTACTTATCATTACGAATTTAAAAACTAATTAAAGAACATAACAATCACTCTGAGACAATTTGCATGCTTACCATAGATGATGCCTATGATGCTTACGCATTTAAAAATTAATAGCGCCATATAATTCGATTGTTAAGATTTTACTGGTCACCGAATGTTTGACGGTCATCTTGGCTTGTGCTGGAGCGTTGTAAACTTTCTATTTTCCAGTAACTTTCGGTTTTTATTTTGCGCCCGAACAAAACGTAATGCATGAATTCGGCTTCGATCCGTGAAAGTGTTGTTACCTTATGCAGTGTTGTACGCGTTGTTGCAAATCGCGTGTCGAGCGCGTCTGGTCAGTGTGTAAGAAACGCGAATTCTGCTCAGCGCAGCTGTTACAGCAGCTTTGAAAGTGTCCGGCCTTCTAAGTATTCCTGGTGTTTAGTGGAAGCAAGAAGAAACAACGCTAGTGATATAAGCTCACGGTCTGCGACGATGCCAGGCAAGGGTAAGAAGAAACGTGGGGCCCAGAAGCAGGCAGCAGGTCAGAGTCAGAGCCCGGCTTCGGACAAGGAGACTCCCAGTCCAGATAAAAACGAGCCGAATGACGTCCAAACAGGTCCAGCCCCAGCCGCGTTGGAGCCGCCGAAGGAAGAAAAGCAGGCGGAATCGGCTTTGACAGAAGAGTCCAAGGAAAGCGCAGCCGCAAGTGAAATGCAGCCCGCTATCGCAGAAATCAAGCCGGAATTACCAGTTTTCGATGGTGCGTTGGCTTTAGGTAAAGAGCATGAGATAGAGAAAGCCAATACTACGGAAGGAGACAGTTCGCTTGCGTTGATGACCAGTGAAGATCCAGCTGCAAAATCTGCTGATAAAGAGGAAAAAGCTTCTGCTACATCGGAGCCCATTGTTGACGTGGACGTGGAAGACGGCAAAGAGCTGAAGCAGTCCCTTGGCGGAGCAGTGGATGATCAGGCTGGACTTCCCTCAGATGCGACTCAAGATGATGAAATGATGTCAGACAATGGGAACAAAGACTCACAGCAGATTACTGACCATAAAGACAAGGACACGCCAAAATTTGGCAGCCCAGCAAAGAGCTCGGAGATGAATAAAAATTCATCAACTCCGACTTCAGACCAGGGAAAAGTAACGTTCAAGCTAGGTGATTCTTTTGGCATTGGAACGCGCCCAGTAACCAGCGTTTACCATTCGACCAGACATTCAACTGTCATGCAAGAAAGAGGTGAGATTTATAACCATGCTTTAATGACAAATATGAAATTTAACTCTTTGGGTATTTTCACTATAAAAAATGAATGATAAAAATATATGTGATGGATTGTTGAATGATTTGTGTGAGTTCTTGATGCTTTTTGATAAATGTTAGTTAGTATGCAGGGGCCATGGTTATTTCATTTAATAGTAGCTCTGTATAAATGTTAATCCTCCTTATATTGTTGGTGAAGTAACTCCCAACAAAACCTAAGAGGCCATTGGTTGAAAATTTATTGCCAGGTTTGCAGCTAAGATTTTACTATGCAGAATAATTTTGTCCCGCTTTTATACCTGACCACTTTTTTATGGTTTACGTAGCCGCATAGGGCTGCCGTGTGACTGCTCGGAGGGAATGTTGTTTGCATGCATTACTTTTGTGCTTTCTATGTTCATAAAAGTTTATTGCTGTAGATGTGTATTTCTTACCACATATGTTTATTTTTGCAGCTAAATATCTGGCCATGACTACAAAGGACAAACGTAGATTTTACGCTGGTAAACGGAGCGTTTTGTCGTTAGAAGACATTGAAAAATGGCCAGAACACTATGCTGCAAATGCAAAGGTGTTGAAGAAAATGCGTCCAGATGGTGCGTAGATTTGCATCACTTTATTTTTTAGAAGTTCTGAACATTAATATTGTTCACATCCATGTGACACAGAAGCTCAAAACAAGTCACTTTTCGGTTTCTGACATTTTTTTCCCAGTCATATTCTACACCTGTTCTGCTTTCAACTGCCTTTTGCAGATTGAAAACTTATTTTCTTCACTAAAGTTATACTTGTTTGACTCTTTAATTAGTATAGAATGAGAAAATCAGATAATGTGTTTCAGAATTTTTGTGCTTTCAAAATCCTCGGAAAACATTACTTGATTATTCGGCAATGATGCTGGACAATTAAGGGATATATTCTTTATCAAATGAAGCAAGCGGCATAAAAATCGGGTTACTACTTTGCAAATTATAGCGATTTTCACAGGCAACTGCCGATTTAAAGAAATTGCTGTAATTTTAACCCATCTTGCCTATTTCAGCTGCTAAGCACAATAAGAAGTGACATGTTGTGTGTGATCCATGTCATTACATAATCATGTATTGTACTGTATAACTTTATGCACTTTGCAGTTCTTGCCTTCCAGAGACAGTATTATATTATAACGATTTTCTGGTGGATTGGTGTGATATGAACGTCGTACTGTTTGCTCACTTACTTACAATGTCCCAGTGAGCACCTTTGCACATGGCCTTCTGCTACAAACAAGCCCCATTTCCCCGTACAGAGTCTTCGGACAAGCTGATGTTCAGTTTCAATAGGAAATTTTTTTGACGATGCATGTTTCATGTGATTGTTCTAGTTTGATTGTTTCCAGCTAATCAGTCGAAGGCATTGTTCACAGGTGGCTTTCCACCTTTTCAACCGGACGACGAAATAAACGCAAAGGTTTCGTTCTTCGAGGGCGACATTACCGACCTCGAGATCGATGGCATTGTAAATGCAGCTAACAGCTCTTTACTGGGAGGAGGTGGCGGTAAGTCAAAACATGTATCTAGCATTCTTGGGGGAACGGTGGTGTAGTGGGTATGTTCGTTGCCATGCAACCAGAGGGTTGCAGGTTCGAATCCATCTCAAGCCGCAGCGTAGGGACCTTGGGCAACTCCTTCACGCACAATTGCGCATGCGTTTCGGTGTGAAACTCCAATTCAGAGTCTGCGCTGTAGTTGGGAGCGCTTCTGAGTAGTAATCTTGAAGATGCGCTATAATCAAGTTCACATGCATACATTCTTGATTTAAAATCCACTCGCTTGTGATATGTTGTGTGAGATGCTAGCCGATTGCTCGCACCTCGCTCACACGGTTACTGTGTGGGGACCTCGAGAAAATCTTTCACTCAGAAGCTTTGCTTGGTGCCATTGCTTTATGCTTCGTCATTAGATAGTGGCGCTTGATTATTGTTATCCCTCACAGAGCGTCTCTATGTTTATAGAACTTATGTTCTAGGCCCTTGAGCAAGACTTGTTCCTCTGTGTCCTATAAGAGTATAATAAGACTTGTGTGCCTCTATGTCTTTTAAGACTTGTGTGCTGTAATGAATGAGATGTCAATATTAGCTTGTCTTGTCAGAATTATTATTACCTGGTGGTTTTATTGTCATGGTGCGGGTTAAGCATGCGTATAAGACCTCAAGTTGCAAGTTTGTTAAATGTAACAGGCTGCATTCTGCCAGCCTGAAGTTTTGAATAAACGAAAACTGAATTGAAGCGAAGAGAAACAGCAGTAACTCCTTTAACATGTGTTGTGTAGGTTAAAATCCGACGAAATCTTGACCAGTATGAAGGGGCACTGTAGCATATGTGCGAATTAAATGATAAATAAATAGCATCTGAGCTGTTCTAAATGCAGTCATGTGTAAGATGCTGCATGAGTCTAAAGTTAACCTGATTTTTATGCAGTGCAATTTTTTTTTTCAATCACATTTTTCACAATAATTTTCATCTACTGAATGTAGGGACCATGCAAGAGCGCTCAATTGATTCAAATTGCGTAATGATGCATATAATTTGTGCCTCCAGTGTTTAAATGCATGCGTGCCTCTATTTCCAGTGGATGGAGCGATACACCGTGCGGCCGGGTCACAGCTGCTGGAAGAATGCCGGACACTCTCTGGTTGTCCGACAGGGGATGCAAAGACCACCTGTGGTAAGTACCAGCCAGACATGATCCCATACCATGCGTGTTGTGTTTGATGTTTGGTAGGAGTGTCTGTACAGTGCACCCAATTATATTTATTTATTAGGGGCACTTATATAGTGCCCCCTCAAGACCACCTACTCAGATGCACTCCTGACCCAACCTCTGCTAAATGGGAGTGTCTTGAGGGGCCATCCATACATTACGTTAAAAAAAGTATTTTCGGCCCCTGTTCGCAACCGTACATTTTTGTTGATCCCTATGTGTACGTGTAAATAAGATTCTCGACCTCCTTCCCTTACAACGGCTATTTGGCTGAAGTTATCTATGAAACATGTATTTTGCCATAGGCAACTATTTTTGTTAAACGTCATTGTTTCCTGGCTAAAATTTGTTATCTGTTAGGGTTTCATCTGAACAGAACATAATTTTAATGACTATAGGATTATTTACAGAGTTATGAACAGCTGTCTAATGTGGATGTCGTAATTAGACATTTATTTTGCATACATATGTATACATTTTGCCAGGGGCCCGTAAGCACCTGTATGCAAAGCACGTAAATTCCGTGACCCGCCCATGCGGACGTCCATATAGACTAGAGAAGTACGTTAAGTACATTGAGGCTAGAGAATTACATTGGCAAATTGCCACAAGGAGCCCTTTCCTGGTGATGGGTGAATCTGTTTACTGATAGCTGCCTTAGTGTTCTTAATTGCCATTTTGGGTTTGAACTACAGATCACCTGTCTATCAGCTCTTATTTGTTTTTTGAAAAGTTGGTTGAATTGTGAACATTGGGAGATTGGTGAAGGATTTGACTGGCATGCTTATTTTTGATTGTTTGTGTTTGTTTCCATTTAGGATACAAGCTGCCTGCAAAATGTAAGTCTGTTTGCCTATTCATAGTAAAAAATTTGCATAATGAAGAACTTTAAATAATAATTCATGAACAATTGAAGCGGAGGGGAAGTCCCTACAGCCTACCATATAAAACAGCCATAGGGCAGTGATTGTTTTTCATAGTTGCAGCCCTGGGGGGGGTGAATGACCATGCTTGTCCCATGCCATCTGGCTTTCAGTGTGCGGTTAGTGTACTTGTAACTGAGTTGACAGGGTGGCAGGGTGCTTAAGACACAGCGGTTATCATAGATGCTGTTAAGAGCCTCTGAGGTGTTTGTGCTTTTGTTTCAATCCAATGAAGTTCTGGTGTATTTAGTTGTGCCATTGCATGGTAGAAAATTTATTCTCTGCCGCTCGTAACTAAAAGAGTTGAATCATTGTGTTCGTAAGTTGGTATTAATAAAAATGGACAAAAGCTTGAGTTTATTTTGATATTTGATAGCAGCTGCACATCACGCTTCTCTGGATTTGAAGATGATGATTGGCCTGACTTGGAAAGTGACTGTGGATTGGGGTAAAAGGATGGCGAATGTTTTAAACCCCATTACCGACCGGAGGTGTAGGATTTCTCATAACATTTAAGACGTGCTACACTTTGGTCGGTAGAGGGTTAAACACAAATATTTATCTTCATAATATTGCTTTATTTTGTGGCCTTTGTTATGAAGTTTTTGATGGATGTTATGTTTTTATTTGCTTCTGTAAGATGTCGTACATACTGTCGGCCCGCAGGGTAATTATCCGAAGGACCTGCGAAGTTGCTACAGCAGATGTCTGGAGGAGATGATTACGCACAACATGCGTTCACTCGTATGGGAAATCTTTTCAACATTTCTGTTGCTATGCAATTTGAAAGTACTGTTGACCTCTGCTTAAAAGTACTGGTGATCTGCTTAAAAGTTGACCTGCTTAAAAGTACTGTTGGCTTCTGCTTAAAAGTACCATTGACCTCTGCTTAAAAGTACTGTTGACCTCTGCTTAAAAGTACTGTTGACTGTTGACCTCTGCTTAAAAGTACTGTTGACTTCTGCTTAAAAGTACTGTTGACCTCTGCTTAAAAGTACTGTTGACTGTTGACCTCTGCTTAAAAGTACTGTTGACTTCTGCTTAAAAGTACTGTTGAACTCTGCTTAAAAGTACTGTTGACCTCTGCTAAAAATTACTTTTGAACTCTGCTTAAAAGTACTGTTGACCTCTGCTAAAAATTACTGTTGACCTCTGCTTAAAAGTACTGTTGAACTCTGCTTAAAATTACTGTTGACCTCTGCTTAAAAGGGCTGTTGACCTCTGCTTAAAAGTACTGTTGACCTCTGCTTAATTTGACCATTCATAAAACGCTTCTCGCTGCAAGAAACTTTCAGAAGCACTCCCAGTGCGTGCAACCCCCGAGAGAAAAGGCAGGTTTTGAGACGAGAATAAGATGAGGAGTGAATACCAGAGAGAATGACAGAGAGAGATCTGATGAGGAAGTCTATTCCAAAGGAGGGATCTACTCAGAGGCGCTCCCGACTACAGCATGGACACTGCATCAGAGTTTCACGCCGAAGCGCTGCGTACATAGATATAGGATCAAAATTAACGTAACTGATGTGCATAATGTATTAATTTGTAATCCATTTAACATAAATTGACTAATGCAGAGAATTCTTCTGAGTGGATATCTTGATGGGGTGCTATATAAATCTCTACGTACATTACAGTTAGGTTTTAATTTTATACTTTACATTTTTAGTTATCTTGACTAGTGGTTTGGTTACTTGTTTTTTTAGAAGCCTCTGTTGGATTTTAGAAAGACTTAAGATCGTTTCTGCTTGACAACTATATTATTAGTTTTACAATTTACTTGCATGCGTACATTGTTCAAAATGGTTCATTTAGAACACGTGTGCCAACACCCTTGCATAGTACTGTTATTACGTTGCGCAAGACATTGTGAATTAAAATTTTTTGTTTTTTGGGGGTTTAGGCATTCTGCTGCATATCAACTGGAATCTATGGTAAGTTGTTTTATTTCGCAAGAAGTCTTGTTTGGTTTGTTAAGTTTTAAGTTAATTTTGTAATTACCGTTTCGTGTAGAAAATAGTTTTTTTGCTTTTGGCAGGTCTTTCCTGGTTAAAATTCCACAAGGACAAACTGTTGTGTTTGTCGTACTCATAGTAGTCATAATCGTAAATTTATAGAGTGTCACTTGAAAAGAACTACTCTGAGGTGCTCCTAACGTGCCAGCACCAAGCCACGATTGAGAGAATGGTTTAAAAAAAATGAAATGGCTTGCAAAAAACACTTGCGTACATATTGTGATCTGAGACAGAAGTGATTTTTTATTCTTTCATTTGAAGTATGATGTGGCTTGCTGTTTCATAAAGTGAACTATGTCTGATTTACGTTGCCAATAGCTGGAATTGTTGCTTTATTAATGGTCATTTTGCTTGATAGGATACCAAAATGACAACAAGGCTAATAGCTGGAATTGTTGCTTTATTAATGGTCATTTTGCTTGATAGGATACCCAAATGACAACAAGGCTAATAGCTGGAATTGTTGCTTTATTAATGGTCATTTTGCTTGATAGGATACCCAAATGACAACAAGGCTAATAGCTGGAATTGTTGCTTTATTAATGGTCATTTTGCTTGATAGGATACCAAAATGACAACAAGGCTAATAGCTGGAATTGTTGCTTTATTAATGGTCATTTTGCTTGATAGGATACCCAAATGACAACAAGGCTAATAGCTGGAATTGTTGCTTTATTAATGGTCATTTTGCTTGATAGGATACCCAAATGACAACAAGGCTAATAGCTGGAATTGTTGCTTTATTAATGGTCATTTTGCTTGATAGGATACCCAAATGACAACAAGGCTAATAGCTGGAATTGTTGCTTTATTAATGGGTCATTTTGCTTGATAGGATACCCAAATGACAACAAGGCTAATAGCTGGAATTGTTGCTTTATTAATGGGTCATTTTGCTTGATAGGATACCCAAATGACAACAAGGCTAATAGCTGGAATTGTTGCTTTATTAATGGTCATTTTGCTTGATAGGATATCCAAATGACAACAAGGCTAATAGCTGGAATTGTTGCTTTATTAATGGGTCGTTTTGCTTGATAGGATATCCAAATGACCTGGCTGTGCACGTGGCGTTAAATACTGTTCGCGAATGGCTGGCTGCGCTGAAGAAGAAGGATCAGGTATTACTTTACTTTACTGCTGCAATTCTTTTTCTTTACTGCTGCAATTCTTAAAGTAATCGACTTATCGAAGCAAAATGTTCTCGGCATTTCATAATATATTGTTGATCATGCATTTAGCTGAATTCGTGTCCTTTTAAGAAGTCGTTTAGTGGAAGGTTGAACACTGAACAGGTTCCTTTGTGTGAGGAGTTCAACGTTGACGCTTTGATGACAAGCGTGTCCTGAAGCGCATGGATAACTAAGGTTGTGGTTGCTGAATGGTTAACATTTGGGAATGTGGGAAATGTCATGTGTACGGCTGAAACATTAGTGCAGGAGACTGACATGCTGTTTGGAGCTGTTCTTGGAAACGAACTTCGTGTCCTCTGTAACCTCTGCCCACTACAGCGAGACCCATTGAATAACTTCCAGGAAGGGTCTTGCAATTTCATCCTTTCCAGTAAGGACTTGATAAACTGTATCCCAAGAATGTTATTTGAATATATGTACTAACAAACTCAACCATAAGTACTATGGTAAGTAGCCATACTGTCAATTGTGTTGACATTTGGACACCTACGGCATTTTGTCTGTTGAAAAAAACAAATATTACGTATAACATGCGTTTAACTGGTATGACCAAAATTCACAATGGATCTACTTCTAATTTCAAAGCATTTGAGGTCACTCGAATTGTCCATCCAAAGCCACATCCAAAGCCACATCCAGAGCCACATCCAGAGCCACAAGACATGATGCAAAGAATTGGTTGACTTTTACATGTCGACGATCTATAAATTTGTTGTTTTTCTTTCAGCTCCATTTAGTCGACCGCATCATCTTCTGTCTGTTTCTCCCCGTCGACATTCGCCAGTATAAAACATGGTTGCAGGCTTACTTTCCAATATCCGATTCAAATGGTGCTGGCAAGAAAGTTCCCGACAAACCTAGTAAGAAAAAAAGCATTTCATACACTGCACAAAAATTTTGCAGAATGACTTCAATCCATTATTTTGACTGTAGCAGTGGTTATTATAGATTGGGTATTATTTTGACTAGCGTCTGGTTATTATAGATTGGGTATTATTTTGACTGTAGTGTCTGGTTACTATGATGATGCTGTCCATCCTCATTTCTGAGGGTCGGAGACCAGAGACAACGACAGCAGCTTCCTCCATTCCTCTCTGTCCTGCGCCCGTCTGACACAGTCCACAGGTGGTAATCCGGTCCAGTCACAGACATCGTCCATCCAACGCCTCCTTGGTCTTCCCCGTGCTCTGGTACCCTCAATTCGTCCTTGTATTAGCAGTGTCGATATGTTGTCTGCCCTCATCAGGTGTCCGAAGTATCGCAGTTTCCTTTTTTGCACCCTCTCTAGCAGTCTCTGTTTCGGCCGCAGCTCCGCCCTGGTTACTATAGATTGGGTATTATTTTTGCTGTAGCATCTGGTTACTATAGATTGGGTATTATTTTGACTGTAGCGTCTGGTTGTTATAGATTGGGTATTATTTTGACTGTAGCGTCTGGTTGTTATAGATTGGGTAATATTTTGACTAGCATCTGGTTATTATAGATTGGGTATTATTTTGGCTGTAGCGTCTGGCTATCATAGATTGGGTATTATTTTGACTGTAGCGTCTGGTTATTATAGATTGGGTAATATTTTGACTGTAGCATCTGGTTATTATAGATTGGGTATTATTTTGACTGTAGCGTCTGGTTATTATAGATTGGGTATTATGTTGGCTGTAGCATCTGGTTATTATAGATTGGATATTATTTTGGCAGTAGCGTATAATATAATTTTGCTGTACAGTGCATTTGTTAGTAAATCCACGCTGGAAATTTTGCGTCTGGCTGTGTGAGTTTGCGCATTCTTCAGCTTTCTGCTTGATTTGATGGATAGGGCGTTTTATTTTGGTGTTGGGTAGTGAAAGCCCGCGAGAAAATTAACGAAGACGGATGTGGAATAGGAAAAAATATTATCATTATTTATTATAATTATTATTTTTATTATTATTATTATTATTATTGCAGAGGACAACAAGATTCATCAGAGCGATTCTGACTGCCCGTCCAAGGAAGGCAAAGATGGAATCAAGCTTGAGCCTTTGGCCTTTGACAAGACGAATCATCCGGTCAAGGAAGCCAAACACGAAGGCAAGCCGAGGTCTTCCACGTCCGGCCCGGAGTCAGCCTCAATGGACCTGGAAGAGGTCAAATCGTCCGAGGAGGACATGGAAGCGGAAGATGGGTCCGTCGGTCCCAACCAAACCGGTGGGACTGTCTCGCCGGACAAAAAGTCTCGGCTTGAAGACATGTATTTGTAGTGCGGAGACTGTCTGGTGCGGAGAAACCTGATCACTGATACTGATGACTGTATTGCGAATTGTCCTTGATTTCAGAGTAGACAGTGGGGTTTTACGTATTATTCGTTTCTTTCCGACGGTTTCTCCCTTTTATATGTATATGGTATGTTTGTTGTTTTAAAGGATCTGTGAACGTTGTTTGTTTTGTATATAACATGTTTCCGAACGTTACGATGCTTGCGAGAGTCAAAACTATTTTTATTAATCGGCATGTATCCTTTTTCGGACTTTGTAGCCAGTCATTTGTTGGTTAAAATTTCAAAATTACTGGATTTTTGTGGGACAGTTTTATGAAAAATGATGATGTTATATGATGTCTTTGGATTTGCAGTTTCTCACTAAAAGAGTTGATTGGTATTTCTTTTTAAGGTGACGATTAACATCAGACGCTGTGATTGATGACATGATCAGTCTTATGCATGGCTTTTAAAGGAATTTTTAGAACCGCACAACCTCTTTTTTCCGCTTACCAATCGTCTATGGTAAATAACTCCCAAACTGGCAACAATGACCTTTTTTCTATTTCTAGCTGCACAGAAGTGCTTCTACAACTGCACAAATCCATTTAGAGCTGCACATTTTGTCATGAATTGCACGCTAAGAAAGCCGCGGTCTTAATGGTATTATTTTTGAAAATTTTTAGACAGGGAGTTACACAGAATTGTGAATCTGAATTTGTCTGGTCAGTTGGTAGGTGCTGTGTAATCAGAAGTTTGAATGCCAATGAAAGATAAGTTGGTCGTTGCAAGCATCAGGGTAGCATTGGTGGTTGGGGTTGGTTCCCACCGGTTGGTTCCATTTCTAAGGGCACCAACATGAAATGCGCCACAACCCATGACAGATACTGACCAAAGCATTTGATTAGATTATGTATCCATATGTGACGTATGCAAAGTCATTTTACAGAAAGAGAGAGACAGGGAGAGTGTCCCATACTTAGTGGAGGAAGGGCACCAACATGAAATGGACACGGAGGTTGAGTTTCAGCAATAGTCGTCTAGCTCGTGGGGCAAACAATGCAGGATGATGATGACGACGTTGATGATGATGATGATTACGACGACGATGATGACGTTGAGATGATGATGATGATGGTGATGGTAAGCACGACGATGATGATGACGATGATATGAGAGTATAAATTAGGAAGGCGAGCAATCAATCGAGCAGCCGCATTAATTAATTAAGGACAGAATCTTTGAAAAGGAGATAGACGGACCTTGGGAAGACCAATAAGAAGGAATGGCGGTAATTATATTATGGAACAGACAATATGCGCGGACTATATGTATGTGGCTGGATCCATAGGCGCAACAATCCTATGGGACCCACGGGACGCGTCCCCCCAACTTTTGAGTGGTCCCCTAACTTTATTATTATGGTCCCCCCAACTTTTAGGACGTGATTCATTATGGTCCCCCCAACTTTTAGGACGTGGTTGCACCTATGGGGCCCGGATCGGGTCGCTAAATTTCCCGGGCAACGTCGGGTACCCCAGCTAGTGGATAAATAAATAAATAAATAAAATGGTATGGTATGGATAAAATGGTATATTTTCTGTGAGAATTGGACAAACGACTAAAAAAGTCATCAGATTTTCCGGCGACTGCAGATGAAATTTTTCCTTGCCCAAGACCCAAAAATTTGGCCCTCCTTCGAAACTTACAAGATCCATTTGAATCGACAACTCCCTACGGGCGCCACATAAATGTTTGATGAGACTTCGTCGAATATAATTGTAACGTATGAGACTTTCTCAGACTCCGAAGCATCAGAGTTGATTCCGCGACTTCTCTTCCTCAACGTGGAAGAAGGAGGAAAGACAGAAAGCGTTTGATGTCTAGTAGGCATGGGCGGAGTTTATCGGTCTAGGCCTGGGGGGACTATTTATAAAGTCTCCCAAGAAGCCCCATAGTCATGTTATACCGTGTAAATGGTCTATTTTTTCGTATATTTTTTCTATCTATCTATCTATCTATCTATCTATCTATCTATCTATCTATCTATCTATCTATCTATCTATCTATCTATCAATCAATCTATCATCATCATCATCGTCGTCGTCATCATCATGATGCTAATAATTATCGACCAATGAACAAACATGTATATAATATAAATATACATATATACAATACAATATATATTTATTCATGTATATAACATGGTAATAGTATACGTCGGCGTGAATGTTTGTCGTCCGTGCGTTGTCATTCATTATATATATCTACATCTATAATTATTGTGCTCTTATTTGCTATAGAAAATCACCATATAACGATCATGATTGTCATGTGGTGGTTTTCACGAATGATGACGATGATGACGACGACGACGATGAGACCGTGAGCATGATAATGATGAAGAAGACATCAGTATGAAAATTGTCGACAAATTAGAATATTTACCATGAGCATTTCAATGAATCAGGTGGTCGGGGGTTGGATTAAAACCCCATAGTTTTTCGTAAGTCCGCATGGAAAAGTGTTCTTAACTTCTTTGTACATCCCAACTCTACGTGAATCAGAGAATGACACCCATTTATTTTCCATAATATTCTCTTGTAGCTAATGGGTTACAGAATATACCTGCATGTAAAAGTCTTTCTTAAGACCTCAGAGGCGCTCTAGACTACAGCGCGGACACTGAATCGGAGTATCACGCCGAAGCGCATTCATGAGCGGGGTTTTTAGGTGTATCCGAAGTCGCAACCTTCAGTCTCCAAGGCACCCCTATTAAGCACTAAAAGGCAAATCGCAATCTCTGAGAATATATTCACAAGCGCTGCTGAACTGCTGTTGTTAATCCTGCTCCTTTTTGTCTTCTTCGGTTAGGTCTAAGGAATCTTCGTCTTTTTTTTTCGTTCTGATTTTTTCTTCATCGCTGTCTTAAATTTCTTCCTATACTAACCCACCTTCTAGTTTTTCACTGCGGAGGAGTCAAAGATCGACGGGCACGTCAGACCCGCCCATTCCATCTGGACCATCTCTGCAAAGCTCCGACAGGCGAACAGTATGAGAAGGTTGCCAAAGATGGTCCATCTTAGGCGCTGGTCCATTTTTGGCAACCTCCCCCCCCATACATAGGCGCTAGAAGAATGGGTCTTTCCCCGACCGGATGTTAAAGAGCGCGAGTCCATCCGGTGTCGGAGCGCTAAAAGAACGTTGCATTGTTGAGGGCAGTGATTCCGTTAACGTGCGTCCGTGCGTCCCGGACGCACACATTTTGACGCCGGACGCACAAAAATAAAGGCGGTGCGTCCATGGACGCAATGAAGTTGTGGATGGACGCACAAATAAATTAACGATGCGTCCATGGGACACCAATAAGAAATACCGTGGGGTCCATATATGTGCAACTGTCTCAGTTTTATGCATTGCGTATTAACTGACTGGTTAGTGGTGAATAATTTATGCAATGACCTATTTATGAATATTTCATTTCTTTGTAAGTGAGTGACGTATAATTATAGCCTACATGCAGGCCTATAACCTAAACCATCGACATGTCAGCAATATAGATCTATATTACAGCGTTCAACCATTCCAATGATTGATTCCAATGAGCTGGCTTAAAAAGTAATGATCGTCGTCGGATAGATCCTAAAATCAAGAAAATTAAAAGAAGTACAACTATGCTAAAATATTTTTTCGTGGAAAGTATAAAATTATTATCGTCGGAAAAATTGGTACTATTATATTATAGTTATAGGCTATATAGAGTACTAAAATTTCCCTGTTTAGGCCTATTTTCAAAACGATGTCTTTGCTAAAGACAATCGCATTTTAGCTCTCTCAAGCTCTGCCTTCATTCATTCATTCATTTCAATAAGTTACATAACGCCTCTACAAGAAACCCTCTCAGAGGCGCTCTCCAGTCAATATTAATTCAATATGATGCAATCTGATTGTGCTCTAACACCAACGTTGCTTCTAAACGGCTGTTAATTTGTTCTCAAATTTTATAAACTAAAAACTTCTACTTCTCGTTGGCTTAGGCTATAGCCTATAGGCCTATGGCCTACTTGACCTTTCACGATTCCACGATAGGCCTACAGACCTATATCTCATTCCAATTCAGTCTACCTCTGGAGAAGCTGGCTGTAATTTATGAGTTTATGACTTGGTATTTTCTGTATTGGTATCGACAACTTCAGATTATAACACACAAAAATAGCCAACAGTAAAATGAATTTTATAGCTCACTTTAGCTATATAGCCTAAATGAACTTTTGTAAACGGAGGAGGGTCAGAGCTAATTTTTGCGTACACTACTATAGATACGCATGTGGCTGTTCGCAAAATGTACGAAAAATGAGAGGGTCAAAAATACGAATTTTTGCGTAGGTTACGTAATAATAGGCCTAATGGTTGGGTCCTTTGTCGCCTGTAGGCCTAATTTCAGAAGTTCGGAATTTTTTCACATTCGGCCTACTATGGCCCGATGGGACTCCACAAATGGATGGACGTGGAGTCCATGACTCTTATCCATTTGGTGTGGACTCCAATTTTTTGGATGTGATGCGTCCATGACTCCAAGAATTCAGACCTTAACGGAATCACTGGTTGAGGGATTCTAAGCACGACCAGATGACACATGGCTCTGTGTCTGCAACTACTTGTGCGTATGTCTTTCCGTACTCGTCGTTGTATCTGTCCGTGTGTTTGTCTCTGCCTTTACATTTCCTGCTTTACACGTATGTTCACTTCTAGTATATTCGTTTAATTTCATTGTTTCAAAGACAATCAGCGTGACACAGGCCTACCGCATCAAGTTACAGGTCAGAGATGTAAAATTATACACAGAAGTAATAATAAAGCTTAGTAATAATAAGTAAGTAAGTATATTCTTAAATGTACCAGCTGCAAAACGCACTCTGTTTTGCAAGCATGTATAAAAAACATGACACATAATAAACAAATACAGCACAAATCTGGCAGCCATCAACGGCGCCAATCATATAGCTCAAGCCTATCCTGATCCTATGGTAACTCGACCCGGACCACCACGGACTAGGCTACTCTCACGGACAACCCTTCTAACTCAACGCAGCGCTCGTGAATAAGCTGGTGCCCCGCGCTTGGCTTTCGAGTGGCGCTTTAGAAATTTCGAGTTTACGATTACGATATTGATGGTAGGCCTAACGTCACGACAGAGTCATCCTTAGGCAAAGCGCAGCTCGAGAAGCACAAGCCACCACAGAGTGGCACAGACGAACTCCTACGCGTTGGCTACACGAAAAGTCCAGCCGACAGTTTCTAGTACCGATTCCCGATGATGGTAGTTTAACAGCATTTTCAGTGTCTACAGAGCCGAGAAGCATAAGTGCGGAGCAGCGACGGGCAGCACAACGTTGGAAACGTGGCACTACTACGGCACGGTTTTCGGTTGCTGGTAATAAGATCCTTCTTTTCCCATTCATGTGTGCAATCGTTCGGCTATCGATACGGACGAACCAATAATGACGAACCTGGAACCCCTTGATGTTGAGCGTAATCGACCAGTCCAAAGAGGAAAGACGCATGGCGAAGGTTGAACGTCAAAATTATAATCAATATACCGTCCAAACGCTTACGACACTGATGAAGAAAAGTGAGAAACTCGACACTCGACATGAGTAAACATCAGAAAATCCGAATAAGAACGAGGGAGTTTCGCCACAGACGTAAAAATCTGTCATAACAACAGAAAGGCACGATCGTCGGCCATGTTGACTGACGACCATAGAGCTATCCAACCATCCAGCTATCCTTGTGTGCTGGATAGTCTGTGTGCTCTCTCTCTCTCTCTCTCTCTCTCTCTCTCTCTCTCTCTCTCTCTCTCTCTCTCTCTCTCTGTCTCTCTCTCTCTCTCTCTCTATATATATATATATATACATATATATATATCTTCTGTCACTCCATACAATACTCGACCAAGGCCACAACCCTTCCTAGAGGAGTTGATTCTTTTGCCAGAAGAAGTTTTATTATGCGAATGTTGTATAACTTTGCATAAATGTTTTCTATAATTTATTTCCTCTGCAAACTACTGTGCGTTTGCTGGTGGTGTAATAAAGAATATTCTTACTTACTTACTTACTTACTTACTCTGTCTCTGTCTCTGTTTCTGTATCTCTCTGTCTCTGTAGCTCTCTGTCTCTCTCTGTCTGTCTGTCTCTATCTATGCCTCTGTGCGTGTGTGCGTGTGTGTGTGTCTGTGCGTGTGTGCGTGTGTGTTGAAAGCGCGTATATCGAATGCAGCAGCTGTCGAAGTTTCCTGCAGAGTCGCAGAACTTTCATGGATCGCCACAGAACCGCCAATATTCGGGCGTCGCGAAGTCTAAGGATTAATAATCTTCGTTTAATAATCTTCGTTTAATAATCTTCGTTTAATGATCTTCGTTTAATGATCTTCGTTTAATAATCTTCGTTTAATGATCTTCGTTTAATGATCTTCGTTTAATTATCTTCGTTTAATAATCTTCGTTTAATGATCTTCGTTTAATGATCTTCGTTTAATGACTCAATCTGACACACCGCAGAATGATTACAGGTAGGCCTACAGATTATACGAAATACGGTCCACTTTAGCACGACACGCAGGTCTTCTTTACGACGGTGGGTTCGGATATATATATATATTATATTATATATATAATATATATATTATATATATATATATATATTATATATATATATATTATATATATATATTACATATATTATATATATTATATATATATATTATATATATATATTATATATATTATATATATTATATATATTATATATATTATATATAATATATATTATATATATATATTATATATATATATATTATCGACCCGGTCTAAGTAAAGTCCACCCAGGTCCAATAAGTTGTATATCATGTATATGCGAATGCATTATTCACTCATGCGCATACATACACACAATTTATATGCCATCATCCAGTGCTTAAAGGGTAAAAAAATAAGTGCCTGAACGCTTCTTACCTTTTTAAAAGAAGTGCCTGGACGTCCCTTACCTTTCCAGGCTGTGCTGGCCAATAAGTGGCAGGATGGTGTTCAGATTTTAAAATAAGCGCATGGACGCCGTCCATGACCGTCCAGCCACACTTTAAGCCCTGCCATCATCATTGTCATCATCGGTTCCTGCAGCGGCGCCCGCAGGATTTTTTTCTTGTACGCACAGAAATTTTCGATGGAGGGGCGAACAGGGAAAATTTTTAGTTAGGTCGCCGAAAAAACTGATGACCTTTTTTTTAGTCATGAACCTAGAATTTTCAAAAAACATACCTTTTCTATCCGCCGAAAAAACTGATGACCTTTTGGGTCATCGCGCTGTACGCACTTACGTATGTGCGTACGTCTACGGGCGCCGCTGCTGTACGCACTTGCGTAAGTGCGTACGCCTGCGGGCGCCGCTGGGTTCCTGACGCCATCCCTCTGGAGGCGATGGGTACGAATGCTCGATCTCTGCTGTCATTCGTCAAGTCAAGTAGTCCTAATTCCTCATGCGCATAGAGATCTAAGTTTATGTGTTCATACAAATAATTATACACATATACTATATATGTATAATTATTCAAAATGCTTTCAAATTTTTTATCTGCAGAACCAGAAAGTGGTGTTGACTGTCACCATAACTTTTAACTTTTAAAAGTGGTGGTGACTGGACAGTGGACACCACCGTCACAATAGAAAGTTACGCCTATGCTCAAAATATAAAAAAAATTCCTGGAAAATTATTTCCCCCGCATGCGTGGGGGCCCATAAAATGTGGGGCCCCTGTTCGGCCGAACATGTTGAACATGTCTTAATCCGGCCATGGGAAAGAAGCCCCAATATTACTCAAGTTCTCAAATTATGATTAGTCAGGCTCTAGTCGCAGTCTCGACGTAAGTGTTAACCCTTTGAATCCGACGCTCAAAAGGTTAATGGCTAATTAAAATGCTTTCTACGAAATCCACATAAAATTTAGAAACATGATAGTTTCTCATTGTCCCAGCCTATGTGGGCGTTTGCGCAGGCGTGTTTTCTTGTGCGTGCGCGCGCACGCCTACGTGTGCGTGGGTGTGCGTGCGTGGGTGCGCGTGTGTGGGTGAATACGTGGGTTCAGTAATTGTTTAGCGATTTATAATTTTCTGTTTGCGTCATCTGATTCAGCATTTCCGTTTACTAATTCGACAAAGTACGTTGCCTATGGCTTCACAAAGAAAGCAAAATGATCAAAGAGAAACAGTGACAAGCAATCCTTGTAATTAGCTTAGGCCTACTATCATTATTCTTATGCTGCTTTCGACAAAATGCATAATCTTATACACAGCGTACGTGCGGTTATGGGCTCTAAACACACAACGAAAGCAATTATCCGTAGCACTGTATACTTTGTTAAATTTATTGTCGCTATATCTATTTAACATAATGTTAACACAGACATTGATGTCTGCAGTGAAAGTTTATAAAATATATGATCTGTGTAGGCCTACTGTACAGCTTCATTCAATCACTGATGTCACCAGGGATAACAGAACAATTGTTGTGACTGGAGACAAATTTCGGAAGGCAAAAAAGGTAGACCATAATTATTATATGAACGCGGTTTCTATGTTAGCTGCAGGGCTGAAAGTGACCCGAGTCGGCCTGGGTCTGCGACCCGGCATTGATTTTGGTGACCTTCTGTAGCTGGGTCTCATCCGGGTCGCTTGTTTATCAAAAATAAAATTAATAACTAAAAATGTCGTCTGGTGACAAAACAGGGGTAAAACTGGGAGGATTTTGAAACATTTTGGGGAAAATCACTAAAAGGAGGTTGTCAGAAATATTTTTGGGTCAAAGGCATCAGCTCGTCCGCCAAAGCCAGACCCGGCAACTTTTCCAAATCACTTTCAGCACTGTTTAGCTGTGGTATCGTAAGGTCACTGTTGGACCACATAATAGGCTTTTCAGGTGGCCATAGGAGTTGACTACAATTTCGAATCAAGGGTCGTCGTCATCATCATAAATCGTAATCATCATCCGTTGTTAACTATGATTGCAGATGATGATGAATTCGACACCTGAGAGCAGTTCGAACAGCAGCGGTAGCATGGGTGTTGACCTTGATCCGCTGATTGTGCCTGCGTCCCTGACCTTGACCCAGGGATATCTGATCTTCGTCGGAACCTCTCTCTTCTCCTTCATCGTCGCAAAGGTTTCGCTCAGCATCCGCAGAAACGTCTTTCTCGACCAGGTACACGTAACAATAATTGCGACATGCCAACGCATAAATTCAGGTCTTCCTTATTCTTCGATCACAATGTCTGCACGCACCTATTCCAACATGTAAAGCTATCTTCTTCTTTTCCTTCAGGCTTGAATTAATCCCTCTCTACGGAGGGGTCAGCCACTCGGATCCTCCTCTTCCACTTTCCTCTATACTCATTCGAAAGTGTACTTGGATCCATTGAGAAAAATTTGGAGCAAAGTTTTACAGCCGAATGCCCTTCCTGACGTCAACCCTTTTTGGTGTGGAACCTAGCCTTTGGTGCTTGCACCTACTCGCAAGGCAGCGAGGGCTTCAGGCTTATTTAAAAGGCGGCCTGTACTCGCCTTGTCGCAGGACCGTCGTAGGGCACATGCAGCTTTTATCACGGTACGCGGTGCCAACCACGTCCCATACTGCACTCTGGTAGCCTTGCCGCTGTTGGTCCGCGACTACTTATTCGTCAGGTTTTACCCTGCTTATTTCGCAGCTAGCCTCTATATCTAGAGGTCGTTCCACTATCCGCCACCTGTGGACGCGTGTGATAGCAGTACAGCTCTGCCACACAGCTAAAGTAAAGCTATAGGAAGGTCTTAGACCTAGTGGGTCGACAGCTTTCTCAAACCTGTCGTATTTCGACTAAGATCCTTATCAACATCATCACTCTCATCATAATCATCATCGTAATCATCACCTCCATCTTCGCTGTGTCCCTTGTTATTTGCCCCTCTGCCACCCCTCTCGGCGGACTTGTGTTCATAACTTTGACCGGTGTTGACTGTTCCTTCAAGGACAACGTAGACAGGGACTTCGACGCCGGAGGAAGGGCTTCCGCTGGACTGGTCGCATCCAAGGTCGTCTCGCTCTGGTCGTGGCCAGCCACCTTTCTCCAGTCGTCGACGGCAGCATCACTGGTACGTCCGACTCCAGCACCAGATAGTGAAGGCGCTATAGAAATCATCAAACTCCGCCACTGGTTGCACTCTGCCAGTGCCAGTCCCAAGTCTGGATTAAGGAGGAGGGCGTCGCTTATGGTCTTTGTTACCACACAGTGACGTTAAACAGTAAATACACACACGCAACATGTTCGCCAATATTCCTATTGACACATGTGTATTATGTATGTTAACACTGTGGTAAGGTTCGAGGTTCGAATCCACCTCAAGTCGCCGCTTAGGGACCTTGGGCAAGTCCTTCACTCGCAATTGCTCAGCGCTTTGGCGTAAAACTCCGATGCAGTGTACGCTCTGCAGTCGGGGGCGCCTCTGAGTAGATTGCTTGAAGGGGCGCTGTAACAAGCGCACATACAAACAAGCAACGTGCCTGAATGCTTTTATTAATTCATGCCTGCATGCACTCAACTGTGTTCATTCATTCATTCATTCATTCATTCAATCATTCCATGCACTTATATACCGCCTCTTCAGGATACCTACCGGTACTCATTATATTCATTAATTCGTCAATTAATTAATTAATTAATTAATTAATTAATTAATTAATTAACTCATTCATTCGTTCAGTCACACAAACATACATACATATATACATAAACACTATAGATGCATACATGCGTGTGTACGAACACAATGCCAAGCACACAAGGCTAGAGCAGCATACATGAAATTCGAAAGTGTTCGTAACTGCGTGTATGTAGCCTATTGAACGGTTTTCTTACGCTAGAACTGACAATTCAAGCGAAGATGACAAAAATAGCATTGCATTGTATATGTATTGGATATGCATAAAATTGCATATATATATATACATGTATATAATATATTGCATATGCATATATGTATACATGCATATATATATTGCATGTATACATGTATATATGTATAACTAACCAACCAGTGCCAGACACTGTTGCGTAACGGATTCCTTTTTTGTCTGATGGTAGTACGGCATAAGTGGATCGCTGTGGTACGCGTGTGGAGCTTCCGTCCAGCTTTTCCTCTTTTCCATTCTCGTTGTCCAGTTCCGCATCCGTGCTCCCGGTGCAAAGACCTTCCTCCAGGTCATCAGGGCTCGTTTCGGTCGGGCAGCTCATCTCACCTACTGCGTCTCTGCCCTCACCACAAATCTACTCGTCACAGCTCTACTGATGCTCGGTAAGTAAGAGTTCTAACGCACACGCATACACACGCACACACACAGAAACACACACACACACACACACACAAACACACACGCACACACGCACTGACTTATTTACAGGCAATTCTCGCTTCGTGTCAAATGAATTCGTATGGCGTCCCTTCAAGGAAACTACCCAGAGACGCTCCCGACCCCAGTGCGGCAAAGAAAACTGTCTCGTAAGATGAGATAGAGAGAGAGAGAGAGAGAGAGAGAGAGAGAGAGAGAGAGAGAGAGAGAGAGAGAGAGAGAGAGAGAGAGGGTGGTGAGGGAGAGGGAGAGGGAGAGAGAGAGAGGGAGAGCGAGGGAAAGGAAGAGGAAGAGGGAAAGGGAAATGGTGAGAGAGAGAGAGAGAGAGAGAGAGAGAGAGAGAGAGAGAGAGAGAGAGAGAGAGAGAGAGAGAGAGAGAGAGAGAGAGAGAGAGAGAGAGAGAGAGAGAGAGAGGGAAAGAGAGAGGAAAGCATGAGAAGGAGTTCTAAAAAGGGAGAGGAGCATCAAGGGAAGGCCACTCCAGGTCGATGGTCCTACTACCGAGAAGGCACGGCTCTGCAGTCTGCATAGCGGAGATGTATACGAGCAAAAGGGACTGAGAGCAGACTTTATTCAGCCGAACAAAGAGAGGCGGAAGTTGCGAGCGCTAAAGAGAAGGGCTACAGAGCTCACAAATGTAATAGTTGTTACAGTAGTAGGTCCATCGGTCCGGAATTGTCTCCCGTTGGACTGTTGCCTAGGGTCGACTCGTCAGTGATTTACAGGCTCTTTAAAAAATTGTATCACCGTGGGTTAACTGGGAGCACCTCTGAGTGGACTTCTTGAAGGGGCACTTTATAAATTCTTGAAATGAACGAATGAATGCATACGGCATAATATGTTATAACTACTGTAGGATGTGCGTACATGCTGTCTAGCCTGGTTCAAGGCTTCAGCGTGGAGCTATCGACCTGTCTGGTCGCAGCTACCGTCTCGACCTACACGTTCATGGGCGGACTGGGCGCCGTGCTCTACGTGTCCTACTTCAACACAGCCATTATGATGCTGCTCAGCATGGCGTTTTTCTTCAGGGTCTTCTACAGTCCGACACCAGACAATCCGCTAGGTAAATGAGGGGTATGCGAATGGTAGAAAAATGACCGATGGATCAGACTGATTCCAGTGGAATTGGGGTGGGAAGAGACCGTATGAAAGACTAATAGGGTGGTCTGAACCCCACCCCAAATTTCCACGGCAGTTTTAACCATGCATCTGCGCGCATTTAGAGAAATTTACGGATTCAAACCCCTATGTGTTATTCCCCAATTTTTTATTACTAATTCTGCGTATATTCTGTATAAGTTGCGATTGCGACCATGTCAATAGGGAGGGGGGGGGAAGAACCCAACATGGAAAACTTCGTAAATTTGCTGGCTATACTGCTGGTTGCTTGCATGTAGGTATGAACGCAGTTCTTTACACATTCGGAAGCGCACACGCTGCAAGCTATTGTAGGCCCATCTGGAAGCCTACCCGTAGACCTATCACCAGGACCTATCGCGTATGTCGGCTTATGCATTGGAAAAGCAAAGCGTCTACATGTAGCTTGAACCTGTGTCGTTCTAGAGACACAGGAATTATTAGTGTACTACGCAATAGGCCCTATAGTCTGTTAGAAATTCGAATTGATATAATTGCAATCGTGCTTTTGAGTTTGAAAGCCTACAAGTACAAGCGTCATACCGCCATGTATCGCGTATAGGCTTCTACACTCCGCTGGCTTCATTCCCATATGGAGAATAGAATCAAATTCGAGATCCCTTATCGGCCGGGATTCCTTACGGGCAACGTTAAATAAATAAATAAATAAATAAATTCATTCATTCATTCATTCATTTAATGAATTTGTATAGCGACCTTTCAAGGACTACTCAGAGGCGCTCCCAACCACAGCGCAGTCAAATAAAGCTGTCCTAAGACGAGAGAGAAATGCCTGAGAAGACGTTCTATAGAAGGGAGAGGAACGTCGAGGTCAGGCCATTACATTACGTGCACTCTGCCTACTTAATTTTTGTTTACATATTTACATATTTACCTACCTACCTACCTACCTACCTACCTACCTACCTACCTACCTACATACATACATACATCTGCCCTTATTGGTCTTACTCATAGACTTTTGGACATGCTTCATGATGAGCCATATGTGCGTCTTATCTCGCTAGACTTTTCCCGTGCCTTTGATACGGTTAGACATTCGTACTTATCTGAACGGCTTGCTCAAATGCCTTTACCTGACTTTCTCTATAATTGGATCTTATCCTTATTGCATAATCGACAACACTGCACTAAATTTCTTGGCCAAGTTTCAACCTTTTGTAGGATTAACGCAAGTATTATTCAGGGCTCGGGACTTGGACCGGATGATTTTGTGGTAGTCATTTCAGGTCTGACACCAGTTCACCGTAGTAATAGTCTACTGAAATACGCAGGTGACAGCTACATCTTAATTCCTGCTTCTGCTATTGCTACCACTTCTTCTGAACTCGACAATGTTGCAATGTGGGCTCTTACTAGTAACCTAAAACTCAACCATGGTAAATCTAAGGAGATGATAATTAGTCGTCCAAGGTCAAAGCTTACCAATCTCCCTCCTCCTATACGTGGTATGGAGAGGGGGACAAAATCTGTCATCCTAGGGGTAACAATTTCGAATAAGCTTAACTTTGACTTGCATATTGATCGTATCTGCATTAAGGCCAACCAATCGCTCTACGCAATACGCATTCTTATTTTTCATGGACTCGCTGATCTTCGCCTGTTTGACGTTGTTCGGGCCACAACGTTGGCCCGCCTTCTCTATGCTTCTCCTGCATGGTATGGTTTTGCTAATGCTGCACAGAGAACGCGTATTAACTCAATAATACGTAGAATGGTACGACACAAGTATCTGCCTGAAGACCAGAAGTCTTTTGATGACCTCTGTGGCCGTGCTGACACCTCTCTTTTTTCGTCTGTGCTTTACAATCCTAGCCATGTTCTTAATTGCCTGTTGCCTCCTATAAAAAAATGTTATCTACTCCCTCCGCCCTCGATCACACAATCGAGAGATTCCAAATGTTGATACGTTAACTAGGAAAGGTTTTATTACACGAATGATATATAAATGAAATGACTATCGATATGTCTATTCTGCTATTTAGCAAACTTTATGTAACATTGAAATTAACTGCATTTTCACTGACTTTATTAGGCCTATTGATTATTTAGTTATGTATATATATATATATTATATTCATTGTTGTTCATAACTGATTGATGTTTCCGCAGTGCGTTTGCAGGCGGTCCATTAAAGTATATACTTACTTACTTACTTACTTACATACATACATACATACATACATACATACATACATACATACATACATACATACATACATACATACATACATGCATTCATACATACATACATGCATACATACATACATACATACATACATACATACATACATACATACATACATACATACATACATACATGCATGCATGCATGCATGCATGCATGCATGCATGCATGCATACATGCATACATACATACATACATACATACATACATACATACATACATACATACATACATACATACATACATACATACATACATACATACATACATACATACATACATACATACATACATACATGCATGCATGCATGCATGCATGCATGCATGCATGCATGCATGCATGCATACATGCATACATACATACATACATACATACATACATACATACATACATACATACATACATACATACATACATACATACATACATACATACATACATACATACATACATACATACATACATACATACATACATACCAACTTTCTTCTTACTCACTCACTTTTACTTGCTCCACAGGGTCGATAGAGAAGATCTATTGGGCGGTGAATAATTCCATTGGACCCGCAGGAAACAGGGATCACAGTTATCTAACGACGTCTTCCTATGATGGATTCCTTTTTGGAGTTATTGGCGCTGTCGGTAAGTCGGCATAAATATATTGATGCATTTTTCTTCAAGAGGTATAGGACTAATCCAATCGAAATATGAAGACCATTGGGATGATGACTTTCGGCGAACCTAAATGCGCATGTAGCCTATATACCTGTTTGTCTATCTGCCTGCACAGTCTTTGCATGGGCGGAGACTTGGGCGGAGACTTGCGGGGATGAAAAGGTGGCCGAAGATTTTGGGCGGACGAATGGCTGAGTCGCCAGCAAAAAATTTCTTTTGCTCGCCGAAAAAGTTGATGATTTCTTTTTAGCCATTCCTTGTTCGCCGTGTGTTTCGCTAAGTGTGTCATGATCGCCACCTAACAACACTTCAACACTTGGGGGGATGCATGGGCCGTCCCTCCACCACCACATCCATTGAGGGGACCGTCCCTCTGTCTCCCCCTAAGTCTCCGCCAATGAGTCTTTGTCTTATTCAATGTTGGTCAGCATTGTTCAACCTTGTTGAGGTTTTTTAGGTTTTTTTAGCCCTTGCTAACTTTGTTAAGCCTCGCTTAGCATGGTCCAATGCTTGCTCAGCTCTTTCCTCAACCTTCTTGACCCCTTGCGCCAAAAATAAAATAAACACAGATCGTTTGATTTCAACGATAAGAGCACTCTGTCACTCTCTAGTCATGAATTCTAATTGATCCTAAAGCATCTGGGTATCATACATGGAACTGATACAAGTCTATGTTTTAATTATATGCTCGGAACAGCGCTAGCTACCATATTTTGTTGTCATATGGCGCGGCTTCCCCGGGATATTCACAAAATTTTAATATGGTAGCTAGCGCTGTCCCGAGCATATAATTAAAACCTAAACTAGTACCAGTTCCATTTTTTCAGTGCAAGCACTAGAGTGAAATACCTTTTATTTGACGCATAGAGTATAAATAAATTCCAACAATTGGCGAAGTTATATGCATTCAAACAGGGCCGGTGTCACGAAATAGAGTATCCCCCGTATTAATTGTATCCCCTTTGCGAAATAGAGTAGGCCTATCATTGAATATTCCCCCGGAGACTTTATTTCGAAACAGATTCTCCCCCGAGGATCTGTTCCAGAATAAATTCGCCCCCGTAGAGTATATTCTGAAATAAAGTCTCCGTGGGGGAGAGAATATTTCCGCCGTCCACGAAATAAAGTCTCCCCCGTTCAGCGTAAAATTGGCTACAGTTGCATCAAATCCAGAGATGAGCAGGTTAAACGGTTAGTTTACGTTGCCCGATTATAAAACAAGAAAACATAATACTTTTACTTCAGAAAATTTCTTCCAATACAGAGTTTCGGCCAGGAGGAGACTCTGTTTCGGGGGGAGACTTTGTATCGGGGGTAGACTTTATTTCGTGACACCGGCCCTGCATTCAAATTGGGACATTTATGCTGGACAACCCTGTATAAAGATATGTAAGTATGTATGTATGTATGTATGTATGTATGTATGTATGTATGTATGTATGCATGCATGCATACATATACGTACATATTGCATACGTACATACATACATACATACATACATACATACATACATACATACATACATGCATACATACATACATACATGTACATAATACATACATACATACATACATACATACATACATACATACATACATACATACATACATACATACATACATACATACATACATACATTCATACATACATACATGTATACGAATCCATACCGATGTTGAGATCTCCTGTCCGCAATTGAGTAATGGATATTGGATGTCTCAGGGAGCTTTGGAACGATATTTGTCGACCAGTCTTTCTGGCAGTGTGGAGTGTCAGCCAGACCAAGAAACGGGGTCTGGGGTTTCATGTTCGCTGGTCTGACATGGATTACCATTCCTCTGGCGCTTGCTACGTCAATGGGACTCGGATATTTGGCATTGTCTTCCCAGAGAGGATCTCCACTTCTTGATAACGTGGCCGTCAGTCAAGGTATTTATTTATTATTCATTATTTTTCCATTTCTATATCGCCCATTAAAGCTCGCTACTCAGAGGCGCACCCGACTACAGCGCGGACACTGCATCGAAGCGCACGAGCAATTGTAAGCCCACACTGCCAGAAAGACTGGTCGACACGCAGCGGTTGATACTCAGTGGCCGAGTGGGTTGGTAGCCCGCTCGCTACGCCGGCGGCCTGGGTTCGATCCCCGGTCGGTCGGTTTATCAGATATTAATTTCTCGGATCTTTACTGCGCATGGCTCGGTCGCAATATAAACGTGGAGTAGCGGTGGTGAAGAACCTCACCCTCAGGGTCGAGGCCATAAGACAGCCGCTATATAAATATGCGATTACATTTACATTACATTTACATTTACTACCTAGCTTAAAGGTGTAATCTGTTTTTTCTCGAGATTTCAGGAAGCACGTATCACTTCTTCAACATCGATTACTTATAAGTCTGGCTTTCTTTGCGTATGCAGTTCTACGCACAATTTCCAGTTCTAAATGGGTTTATGCAGTTGTAGACACCGTTATAAACTACTAACAAATAATGGTCATTGTCATCCGATTGGGAGGAATTTACCAAGGAGGATGGAAATAGAAAAGGGGGTTGTACAGTTCTAAAATTTTCTCAAACGGAGTCCTGCTGGAGATAGAGACAATTGTTATTGATGTGGTATCGGGAGATTTACGGAATGGTGTCTGCGTTTCGATCGTCTTTTCCATGCAGGCATGATTGCGCCGATCGTAGCTGAGAAACTGATGGGCTGGCAAGGTCAAGTGATGTTAGTCGTCACAGTCATCATGGCTGTTATACCAACTGCATCGGCGGAAGTTATGGCTGTGACATCGATTCTCGTCTACGACATCTATCAGATATATCTGAAGGTAATTTCTATCAGATACATCTAAAGGTATAGCTTCTATATATCAGATATATCTGAAGGTAATTTCTGTCACATTTATCTGAAGGTAATTTCTATTGGATATATAATCTGACAGTAATTTGATTCTATCAGATATATCTGAAGGTAATTTCTATCAGATATATCTGAAGGTAATTTCTATCAGATTTATCTGAAGGCAATTTCCATCTGATTCTAAAGGTATAATTTCTATCAAATATATCTGAAGGCAATTTCTATAAGACAAATCTGAAGGTAATTTCTATCAAATATGTATCTGAAGGCAATTTCAGCAATGAATGTAGCCCGATAGCATTTTTATGATGCCATGCTAAAGGTAATTATGTTGGGTGCTTTTTATTGATTCCATTTGTTTTGCGACAACCAATGGTTGGTATATGGACGTTGACCCATTACATAGCAATTGAATTCATTTCCTTGTCATTTGATAGTTCTTGTGTCTTAATTTCAATTTCGTTTCGTTCGGTTTAGCAGCAAAGCAGGCCTAGGCCTATAGGCCTAGTCCAGCCGTGTCATCTTGTATTAATGTAGGCTATAAAAGGCTAAATGTTTTGTATTATTAATTTATTACACATGTAGTCCTAGTTACATTTATTGTCCAAATACACAGGATTAGTCTTTAGAAGTCGGATATTATTAATTTATATATCGATGATGGAATGCTGAAATCGCAAATCTTTTAAATACGCCCCTGTTGTTGTGTACTTTACTTAGAAAGACTGAGTAATATGGTGAAATCAAGTCGCTCAGTGTTTCTTTATGTATATATGTATGTACGTATGTATGCACAATTGCACATGTATGTAGCCTATGTATGTATGCATGTATGTGAGACTAAGTTTCTTGGGGTCTTTGTTGACCAGCATTTAAAATGGAATGTTCACACTTATGAAATATCAAAAGAAATCATGAAGAATCTTGGAATATTAAGGAGAATATCATACTTGCTTCCTACTTTAATACTGAAGAACTTATATCATGCCCTAATTCAACCTTACCTATCTTATTGTAATTTCATCTGGTCCTCAACATACCCTTCACACCTATCGACAATAAAAATTCTACAAAAAAAGCTATCCGCATTATTACTAAGTCATCTTATAACTCACATACTAAACCCCTCTTTGATGATCTTAAGATTTTTAAAATTGAACAAATTAGATTTATCCAAACATGTGAATTTATGTTCAAGTATGCCAATAACATGTTACCTGCTGCCTTCTTGTCATTTTTTACCCCAGTATCATCAGCTATTACTACTAGAAGTAACCGTGCCTTTATATGCCAATACGCCAGAACCAACACTCGTAAATTTTCTATACAGTACCAGGGACCTCTAGTGTGGAATAATTTGCTGAAGGACATCCAAACTGCTCACAGCCTTCCGCATTTCAAAAGACTTATTCGTTCCCATATATTTAACATAGAAAGGATAATTGAAGGATAATTGACACCTTGCATTCTACTTACAGTCCATCTATCTACCTTTTCTTATTCAGCTACTTATTTATCTACTGGGCCCCTACCAGCGGGGCCCGTCCCTTTAGGTGTGCCCTTTGTGCCCTACGTATGTTATTCTTATAAATTTGCTGTGTTATTTGTTTTATTATTGTTGTCTATTGATGTACTGCTTTAGTTGAAAATGTTTCATGGGTTCAATAAATAAAATAAAATGAAATGAAATGTATGTATGTATGTATGTATGTATGTATGTATGTATGTATGTATGTATGTATGTATGTATGTATGTATGTATGTATGTATGTATGTATGTATGTATGTATGTATGTATGTATATGTATGTAATGTGTGTAATGCAACTTCCTGTTGTGTTTCTCAGCCATTTCGTATGGTCTTCGACGCGAGTACCTGCATTCTGTGTGGGAGGGAACGAGGACGAATGGCCAACGCAAGAGACCAATGCCACTGCATCAGCATGACATACTGCAAGACCTGTGCAGAGGATAATGAGTACGCGTCTCAATAATTGCATCATGAACTTATATAGCGCCACATTAAATGATGCTCAGAGTACGAGACAGATTGCGATGGACAATGATGATGATGATGGCATAGATGATGAATGCAATGATGGATAATTGGATAAATATATGTAGGGATGAATAGGAAATATTGGATGGATGGATGAATGGATGTATGGATGGACAGATGGATGGATGCAAATAAGAATAAGATAAATATGTGTGTGGATGAACAGGAAATTGGAGGGATGGATGAATGGATGTATGGATGGACAGATGGATGGATGCAAATAAGAAAGAAGTGGATTGATATAGGTGGATTGTACGGATGGATGGATGGACAAAGGGTGCATGAACTGATGGGCGGATATATGGATGGATGGAAAGAAGAAAGTGATGGATTGATGCATGGATATAGATGAATGAATGGATGGATGGATAGATGGATAGATGGATGGATAGATGGATATATGGATGGATGGAAAGAACAAAGTGATGGATTGATGCATGGATATAGATGAATGGATGGATGGATGGATAGATGGATGGATGGATGGATCGATGGATAGATGGATGGATGGATGGATGGATAGATGGATGGATGGATGGATGGAGTGACGGATTAATTGGTATAGTACTGTGCCTGTGTGTGAGTTCAATGAACCGTATCCGACATGCATGCAGAAACAGCACTGCGTCATTCATTCCTCAATCGTCCTCCATTCTTCTGTCAAGTTGAAGTACTGCTAGTTAATTAACTGTGCAATTACTTACTTACTTACTCACTTACTTTCTTAATTAATTAATTAATTAAACAATTGACACCATTGCATCTACCGTTACGTTGAAGTATACTGTTAGTTAATTAAGCAGAGCAGTTAGTTATTTAATTAACAATAATGCTATTTGCTTTTCACTCACATTAGAAACCGAGCGAGGGCGAGTTGGAAGAGACCAGTGAAGCCCCCCTACACTTGCATCGTTCACGGCGCCTACAGATCCTACGACGACTTCTTAAGTCGACTGAAGAACTGGTGCCAGATCATCACCATCATTGCGATGCTGCCACTTACCATCATCCTCAGAGCACTGGCTGTAGGTAGACGACGCAGGACGACACGTTATCATCGCACATCGCCATGCCACACCATTACATACCATACCATACCATACCATACCATGCTATGCCATGCCGTGCCATGCCATACCATGCCATGCCATGCTATGCCATACCATGTCATACATGCCATACCATACCACACCATACCATGCCATGCCATGCCATACCATACCAAACCAAACCATACCATACATGTCATATCATACTATATCATACTGTTACGAACCCCCCTCCGGGTCCGCCTCGTACAGAGATCTAAACTACCAGGATGACTATCTCAATACGGGGATATGTGCGCGGGATTCGACTCTGCTAGTCAGCCAGAGATTTGAAATAAAGTTAAACACTTTATTTATCATCAAACGTGAAATATGGCAACAGAAATACGTCTGTCTTTGACGTCAGTTCGGCAGAGTCAATTAACTACACAGTTCGCTTCTTTCAACGTCCCTTTTCACAGTACAGTTCTTTCTACACGTCTTTCGTCGACACTGTGCACTGAAGAGGACGACGACGACGACGACGAGGGACACAGACTAAGACGCCTGTCGACGACGAAGACACGGCTACGACGCCGTCGAAGAGAGACACGGCCTCGACACCCGTGAAGAGGACGATGACGACGACGGGGAAAACACAGGCTAAGACGCCCATCGACGACGAAGACACGGACTACGGCGTCCGTCGAAGAGAAGGACGACGACACGGACTACGGCGTCCGTCGAAGAGAAGTACGACGACACGGACTACGGCGTCCGTCGAAGAGACGTCGAAGCAACGGGCAATGTCACAGCCCGGCGAAGAAGTTGACGACGACGACGACGATGCAGACCACAGGCAATGGCGTCCGGTGAAGAGGACGACGACGACGACGACTGTCTGATCCACTCTCTCCTTCTGACTCCCTTGACTCCACGGACGACTGACGGCGCACTTGACTGCGACTGACGGCGACCGACTGACTTGACTGAGCTCCTGTCCCTTCGCTTGTCCTTGACAGAGCTGAGCTTCCTTCTGACTGACGATCTCCTCGCTTCGAACTCCGAGCTAGCTGACTGTTGACTCTCCAAGCAAGCTAGCTTCCTTCGGACTGAACTCTCTCTTTCAGTCCCTTTCCAGCAGCTCTGTTTCCTTCCCGTCCTTCCCGTCCTTCTGACTGACGACGAAGAACCCCTTATATAGGCTCTACGAGTGAAGCGCTTCAGTGTGAAGCGTGAAGCGTAAGTGAAGCGCTTCTAGTGAAACGGAAACGTGAAGCGCTTCAGAGTGAAGCGCTTCAGTGAAGCGGCAGCATGAAGCGGAAGTGAAGCGCTTCAGGAAACGTAACGTGAAGCGCTTCAAGTGTGAAGCGCAAGGTGAAGCGCTTCAGAGTGAAGCGTGAAGCGCTTCAAGTGAAGCGTGAAGCGCTTCAAAGTGAAGCGGGAAACAACAATATACCGCGCCACCCACCAAAAGAAGAGGTAGACGAAAACAACGGCCAGGTCCGTTACAATACCATTATATACCATATCTTACCGTATCATGCTATACCGCTACAAACCATGCCATATCATTATATACCATATCATATACCATGTCATGTCGTGCCATAGTTGCCAAACCATATTATACATCTCACATCATACCATACCATACCATTACATACCATATCATACCATGCTATGTCATGCCACTCCACTACATACCATGTCATATCGTATCATTACACTCCGTCATGTCATACCATATTGTACCATACCTCACCAAATCATACCATGCCATATCATACCATGCCATTACATACCATAATAAATCTGCCATACCATTGCATATTATACATACCGTATCATTAGCGATGTTGTAGTAGTCTACGGTTCAGTATGGTATGGTATGTTACAGTGTGTTATGGTATAGTATGCTATGGTATAAAGTGGTATGGTATAGTATGGCATGGTATAGTTATGGTGTTGTATAGTATGGTGCAATATGGTACAGCATGGTACATTATGGTTTGACTTGGCATGGTATAGAATGGTACGTGACGCTTCGCAACTCTCTAAAGGTGCTAAATAAACTTCCGATTGCAACACTTTCCATGATTGCAATACATTCAATTGACCCCTGCTTTTCTATGACCTTCAGATCAGTCTTGACTGGGTCCTGTTGTTGATGGGTGTGGTCGTTGGTCCGGCCGTCGTTCCAGTTGTTCTGTCTTTGTTCTGGAGTCGTTTGAGTGGAGCTGGAATGGTAGCAGGGGCTCTCGGTGGTACCTTTGTCGGCCTCACTGCCTGGCTCATTGCCGCTGCTCTACAACCAGGTGGACTGAGGGACTTCTTTCAAAATACAGGTAGACCTTTAATATTACCGTCACCATCAATGAAAGTAAATATACTGTGCCATGATGGCACTGGGAGACCCTCTAGTATGGTAGGCCTAGTTTTTGTTGCGTAGAAAAATTACTAGATGAAAGCGCAAGAAGATTACCGGTGCATCAAATACAAGGGCGGAGACTTGTGGTCGGGACGGAAAGACACGATTATTTTTGACGGACGAATGGCTGAGTGTCGCCGAAAAATTTCCATTTTTTTAGTCATCCGCCGAAATCTCGACGAAATTTTCTATTTTCGCGGCCAAAAAAGTTGATGACCTTTTTTAAAGTCTTGACGCTCAACGATTGGGGGGATGCATGGGCCGTCCCCCAGCACATCCATTGGGGGGGGGGGGACCGTTCCCTAGGTCTCCGTCCATGATCAAATATAATTATTAATAAATGTCTTACGTGTGAACGCAAGTTAACTCCGAAATGTGAAATATGAGGCGCGGATGGTCAGCCGCCAGAGGAAGATCGATGGAGTTAGAAATCCTATTACTTAAAAGCTAAAGAGAAATAGTAAGTTTTGAGCCTATAGGGAGTAAATTTGATCTATGAAGCGAGAGTAGCCTACATGTAGATGCCGATTCCATTCTCTGGGAGCAGAGGGAGGAATGGAATACACACGTGATCCCATAACTGTTCTGCATCTGGGGTTAAGCTAAGTGTATGCTTACTAATGATGTCTTCGTTGCTTTTGGTGTTGGTGATGTTGGTGGTGGCGGCAGGGTTGGTAAGCAGTCTGCTGACTGGTTGTCTCGTATCGACATTCGGTGGCGCCGTCATTTCGATCATCGTTTCCCTCGTCGATAACCGGAAGTTGGACGCGTCTCAGCTGAGGGAGACTTGGGAAACGATGCGAGACATCGACAACCCACTTCGACCTTGGACTGAAATATACGCAAAGTAATCAGTCAATCAATCGCTCGATCGATCGATCAATCAATCAATCAATCAATCAATCAATCAATCAATCAATTAATCAATCAATCAATCAATCAAGTGAGAAATCAATAAATAAACCAATTGTGGGGAGTGGTGGTTCGGTGCCTTGAAGCCGGAGGGTTCCTGGCTCGAATCCACCTCAAGCCGCCGCGTTAGGACCTTGGGCAAGTCCTCCACTCGCAATTTCTTGTGCGCTTTGGCGTGAAATTCTGATGTAGTGTCCGCGTTGTAGTCGGGAGCGCCTCTGAGATGAAAGCTTGTAGGGGCGCTATATCAATTGTGAAAAGTATAATTTTGAAAATCGATCAAAAAATTAGTCAACATTTATATATAGCATCCATTCAATGTCTTTCCTCTCAGAGGCGCTTCTACCTAGGCCAGGCGGAAGAAAGCTGTTTATTAAGCCGATCGGAAGGTCATGGAAAGCCCCCGAGGGGTGGAACGGACCTAGAGAACCATGTAAAGTATTCTGTTGATTCAGGAGTCTTTTGACCGTTTTGCCTTGCCCTATTTACACCAAGGAATCATTGTGACACCATTGATAGAAAAATCAGCCAAGATTGGAAAAGATTAGTTATTGTAATTCAATAACGAGATTATTAACTTAAAAGAACTTTGCCACAGAAATGTGACGCGACTTGATGTCTCTCACTCTTTAAAGGCATTTATTTATTCCCCGGAGTTTTTCGTGCTGAGAGCGCCTCCGAATAGTCATTATGTGAGAGGCGCTATATAAATTTACAGATACAATACACTACCATGCATCTTCTACAATCTATATTCAGGGAGATGGGTTTGAAGCGATATAACGTCTTGACAAATCGACCTTCGCTGGAGGTCACGGAAAAGAAGTATCGCCTGGATAAAATGATAGCTATCATCGTTGGGTTCGGTCTGACCTTCGGAGTCCTCATCCTTTGGCCTTCCTTGTCCCTCTCTGCTGGCGTCATGGACCTAGCGGAATTCACACACTGGGTATGCAACAGTCTTATACGAAGTTTACGAACAGTTACTTAAGCGCAATCGTAATCGTAATCGCAAGTTGTGTTCTTTTCATATACAGGGTAGTCCAGCATAAATGAACCAACTTTGAATGCCTATAACTCCGCCAATTTTTGGAATTTATTTATGCTTTATGCGTCAAATAAAAAAGATATTTCACTTAAAAAATGGAACTGGTACAGGTTTAGGTTTTAATTATAGGCCTATGCTCGGAACATTGCTAGCTAGCATATTTTTTGTCATTTGTGACGAAATCTGACGCCGTTTACAGACGATGATCGCGTTTTGATCTTAATTTTCCGAACTGATAAGAGATATAATTCGGTTGAAATGACTTACAAATTTTCTAACAGTGGATGGAATAAACAATACCTTGAATTATCTGCTACTGAAAATTGATAAAAACAGGACTTTCTAATCGTAAACCATGGGAATTACGGCGCGCATATCCGCTAACATTGCTCTTGTGTCCGAGTAAATTGGCAGTCAAGACAACGACCCGGATAGGCTCTACAGGCAAATCTCCCCACTGTCCCAGGTCATTCAGCGCGAAACAGGTAGTCCTAGAAACACCATGCACCATATTCTAAAAGATGATCTAAAGTTATTTGTCGACGTGATGTCCTACAGCACTCCAACACTGACGCAAAGAAACGACTAGCGAAACAGCTGGCGTGCAGCCAGCTGTTTCTTTGTGTCTAAAGCAGCGCGTGGCAGCGCGCACGGCTGTTGATAAAATTGAAAGAAAATGATTTTGCGACGAGAAGATATTCATGGTAGTTACTTCTAAAAACACCCAAAATGATCGTGTTTATGCACTTGTTAGCGAAAAACGATTTGTGAATATCCCGGCGAAACGGCGCCTTATTACGTCACGAATGACAACAAAATATGGTATCACGCGCTGTTCCGAGCATATAATTAAAATCTAAACTTGTACTAGTTCCATTTTTTCAGCACATATACTTGAGTGAAATATCTTTAACTTGACGCATAAAGTATAAATAAATTCCACAAATTGGCGGTGTTATATGCATTCAAAGTTGGTTCATTTATGCTGGACCACCCTGTAGAAGGCATAAAGTTAGTTTTTGCACTGTTACTAGTAACTTACTACATATACTTTGTGGGGCGCGATGGTGCAAGGGGTATGTTCGTTGCCTTGCACACGAAGGGTTGCAGGTTGGAATCCAACTCATGCCGCCACGTAGGGACCTTGGGCAAGTCCTTCATTCGCAATAATTGTCCAGCACTTCAGCGTGAAACTCCGGTGCAATGTCCGCGCTGTAGTCGGGATCGCTTCTGATTAGTAATTTTGAAGGGGTGCTATAGCAAGTGAACATACATAGGCTACATAAATAAATACAGGGTGGGCCAAAAATTGACCCCTAAAGTTTTTGCCAATATCTTGGCCAGAAGTAAGAATCCTATCCAGTCCCATGTAGGTTCAAGCGATCCTTTTTAATTGATTAGTTATTCAGCCATCTCCGTTAGTGAGATGGATTGCTGAACGGGATGAGCGCCTTGCATGGCTGCCGTCAGTTGAATGCGACTCATGTAATAACTTTTTGTCATCTGTTCATAGTATAAATTATAATCATTCGGAGGCTTGTCAGGTTGAAATTCAACTAAGGCAATACGTTATATTATTATTACTGCTCAGCAGTTAACAGTTAACAATTAACAGTTAACAATTAACAGTCAACAATTTACAGTCACAGTTAACAGTTAACAGTCAACAATTTACAGTCAACAATTTACAGTCAACAATTAACAGTTAACAATTAACAGTCAACAGTTAACAGTTGACAATTAACAGTCAACAGCCGACAGTTAGCAGCCAACAGTTAAATTCAACTCCTTTACCAACTTGCGATCATTGTACGTCAGTAGCCTACAATGAATTGTAGGCTATTCATTTAATCACTTAATCATTTGATCATTTAATCACTTAATCATTTAATCATTCAATCATTTAATCATTTTGGATTGCGTCGGTTTGAAATTAAACGAAGAAATTTATTTCATTGTTATAAATAGCGCCTAAAAACTGTTCGAGAAGCTATAGGCTAGATGTCTGAAAATAATATTATAAACAATTAAACAGCTTCCATTTCTCTGTCTCGATGTAGATTCAAATGATCGCCTGCTACGGTTTTCTGTCCACTGTCTTCCTCATCGTCGCCCCGTTAGTAACGGAGTTGTACGAAACAAGGAAATATCTTCGCGAGAGAAACTCAATCGGAGACGAAGAGATTGACGTCACCGACGGAACGTCACAGGATGACGTCGGCAAAACAACGACGCAGAAGACGGAAGAACAGAGAGCAATTTGAACTCAACAGACAGCAACATAATTAAGTTTTAAATGAGAATTTTTCATGCTCGATGCTGTAGGGCCTAGTAGTACTGCAGTCTATCCTATGTAGCTTTGAGTAAACCGGTGTCATCCATATAAATGCTAAGTAACTTCCTTGTGCAATGGGCCCCATCTGGCGGGACACGACCCTTCAGGTGTGCTCTTTGCTCCCATAAAAACTGCAGTAAGAATTCTGGTATTTAATTATTTACTCTTTTTTATTGCTCCCAAACAGTCGTACACAAGGCAATCTTCAACAGCTGAAAAACAACAAATGTGATAAAAGAAAGCTGAGAAATGTTAAAGACAGTGCATGGAAAATAATGGGTAGCCTACCCCTGAAGGGAAGCAATCCAGCTAGGTAAGGTTCCTACACGCAAGATGGTCCCTGTAAGTTGTTGGGAGATCAACGATTGGTTGTAGGAAGTAGAGTAATAAAAATTCAATAAAAAACAAAAAGAACAAAACGAAACAATTAATTTCTGTAACACTAGATATCATTTTTTGCTACATGTAGGCTATGTGTGCTCGGATAAATAATTATTGTTTAAATTGTTATATTATTTGTTGTAATTGATGTTTTGTTGCTGGTTTCTTTGTTATACTTGCTCAGTTACTGTTTTGTTACTGTAATTGTAGCGAGGAGCTGGACACAATTTGAGTAGTTGGGAAAGCAATTTGTGCAGTTGAAAATCAGATTTTGTGCAGTTACTTTTTGTAAACCTAAATATATGACCAGTGAAAGTGGCTAAAAGCTATTGGTAAAATCTTAAGATATAAACATCGTGGGAATTCACACTGT
>OX457046.1:26231776-26326776 GCA_949752735.1 Lumbricus terrestris
GTTTTAACTACTGTAGGATGTGCGTACATGCTGTCTAGCCTGGTTCAAGGCTTCAGCGTGGAGCTATAATATGTTTTAACTACTGTAGGATGTGCGTACATGCTGTCTAGCCTGGTTCAAGGCTTCAGCGTGGAGCTATAATATGTTTTAACTACTGTAGGATGTGCGTACATGCTGTCTAGCCTGGTTCAAGGCTTCAGCGTGGAGCTATAATATGTTTTAACTACTGTAGGATGTGCGTACATGCTGTCTAGCCTGGTTCAAGGCTTCAGCGTGGAGCTATAATATGTTTTAACTACTGTAGGATGTGCGTACATGCTGTCTAGCCTGGTTCAAGGCTTCAGCGTGGAGCTATAATATGTTTTAACTACTGTAGGATGTGCGTACATGCTGTCTAGCCTGGTTCAAGGCTTCAGCGTGGAGCTATAATATGTTTTAACTACTGTAGGATGTGCGTACATGCTGTCTAGCCTGGTTCAAGGCTTCAGCGTGGAGCTATAATATGTTTTAACTACTGTAGGATGTGCGTACATGCTGTCTAGCCTGGTTGAAGGCTTCAGCGTGGAGCTATCGACCTGTCTGGTCGCAGCTACCGTCTCGACCTACACGTTCATGGGCGGACTGGGCGCCGTGCTCTACGTGTCCTACTTCAACACAGCCATTATGATGCTGCTCAGCATGGCGTTTTTCTTCAGGGTCTTCTACAGTCCGACACCAGACAATCCGCTAGGTAAATGAGGGTATTAGGGGGGACTTAGAGGTACAAACCCCAAATGCAATTGCCAACTTTTTAACTGTTACAGAAATATCAGCGCGAACAATCTGTAGGTTACGTTAGGCTACAATTATTGTGTGCATTTTGCGATCATGTCCACTGGGAAAAACTCAAATGGGTGCCTCCGAATTTTTTCTGACTATACGCTACTGGCTAGTTAGGAAAACATTTATTCTTTTTCTCATTAGGAAACGCAGTAGGCCTACGCTGCAAACTATTTTTGGCTTATCTGTAAGTCTATGTGCATTCCCATCCAGGGGGAGAATTACCGGGGAGTTGGGCTTCACCCCAGTCTTTCTTAGAGCCAAGGCCGTAGCTAGGGGGTGTATTGGAAATGTAAGAAATATAATGCATTTACGAGCACATGATGTAAAAACCATTAAATAAAACCATGAAAACACTCCCAGAAATGGAAAATTGTAAAAAAAAGAATTAATTAATTGGTAACATTATTTGAAGATTTTGGCCGGATGACTAAAAAAGGTCATAAGTTTTTTGGGATGGGAAATTCTTGAAACACTCACCCCCCAAATCATTCCTGGCTACGGCCTTGCTTAGAGCCCCATAGTAAAGACTGCTTTCACACCCCAATTCCAAGTGGATAATGGTCCACCCCCAGTTATTTTTCCACAATTCTTGCACTGGGCCCATCGCGTACGTTGACGCGTAGACGAACTGCAAAGCGTCTATCCAGAACCTTTAGCCTATCGTTCCGGTGGCTAAAGGAATTAGTAGTCTAAGCTTGTTAGTGAAAGGCCCACTAAACAATGATAGTCTGCTAGGTAAAGTTAGCAATTTGAAGTTAGCAATTTTATAATTGTCCTCGTGTTTTTAAATTTTACAGCCTAAGTCAAGAGTGCGTGCGGATCAAATTATGTGGCTTTTCATTCCGTTGGTTCCGTATCGAGAACAGAAATTACAGAATCAAATTTAACCCTCATCCGAACAAGGGGGGGTCTGGCCAGACCCCCCTCCATATATTTGCTGCATAACTTTTTTAGGCGTGATAATTTCTCAGATTGCTTTTATGACTTTGTTCCTATATTAATGAGCTACAATTAGCACATCTAAACGACCAAATCGATTTAGGGATATGGAAGTTCTGAAGATAATACTGGACGAGACTACAATGATTACAGTTTGGACAGTGAAAGCAACAATAATCAAAGTGAACATGAAGAGATGCCAATGCTTGAAGGACAGCATTCAGGTGTTTCTTATGATGAAAACAATGTGAAATTGAAGATGATGATAAACACGATGATGAGACTGAATCTGATAGTGAAGATAATGATGACGAAATTGTTTATACTGATGAAGCCGAGAGACCTAAATACAAGTAAAGATCCGCATAATAAAAGCAATGACATGAGGACGTGCTCTGTTGCACAATACAGTAACAGAAGATGTAGAATAAAATAATACTGACACATTGAGAATATTCAAGATAGTTTTGACAGTTCTAAAACAGCCGAGATGAAAGACATCATCATTCGACATACAAACCCGAAAGCAACAGCTTACGGACTATGTATGATAGGCCTACGTACATGTTTACATGTTAGATTTAGTCTTATTGCATTAATTTTTATGGATATTTTCTAGAAAACCCGCGTATACACTCTGATCATAAGAGCATTCAGTACTAATTTTACTAAAATTATGGTTTCTTTGTGTTGATTTCCAAATTTTATACATAGAATACTATTGCGACGATGAACATTTATGACAAACCGTGACAATTAATGTCACTAAACATTTAATTTCAAATTCATCATAAAACTTATTTATATTGCATAAAGAGACTGATACATTGTTGTTTTGAGTTACTTTGATATCATCTTACAAAATTGGCACATAAAAATTACTATTTCCTATGAAAAACCCACATCAAAACGGGGGGTCTGGCCAGACCCCCCCTTGTTCAAATTAAGTTGCATTTTAGCTTGTTCGGATGAGGGTTAAGATCCCCGGTCTACGTTAAATTACAACTCATGCAATTTGTCGACTTACTCTTACCTACTTATCTACCTACTTCTTACTCACTCACTTCTTACGTGTTCCACAGGGTCGATAGAGAAAATCTACTTGGCCGTGAATAGCTCCTTTGGACCCGCAGGAAACAGAGATCACAGTTATCTAACGACGTTTTCCTATGACGGATTTCTTCGCGGCGTCATTGCCGTTGTCGGTAAGTAACCTAATATATATGCCTATCAATCAATAAGCAGGCCTAACTGAATCAAAGGATGAACACCACTGGGATGACAACTCTCGACTATGTGCGTCGAGAGTATCATACCAATGGTGTTCAAGATTGAACAAGGCTGAAGAAGATTGAACAAGGCTGGAGATTGAACAAGGCTGAAGATGATTGAACAAGGCTAGCTGAAAAAGATTGAACAAGGCTGAATGAGATTGAACAAGGCTGAAGGAGATTGAACAAGGCTGAAGAAGATTGAACAAGGCTGAAGGAGATTGAACAAGGCTGAAGATGATTGAACAAGGCTGAAGAAGATTGAACAAGGCTGAAGAAGATTGAACAAGGCTGAAGAAGATTGAACAAGGCTGAAGAAGATTGAACAAGGCTGAAGAAGATTTAACAAGGCTGAAGAAGATTGAACAAGGCTGAAGATGATTGAACAAGGCTCAAGAAGATTGAACAAGGCTGAAGAAGATTGAACAAGGCTGAACAACTTTGAACATGGCCAAACAAGATTGAGCAGTGCAGAGCGACCGACAGACGTGCAAACACACAGACATGTACATGTAGATATGCAGTGTTTAATCTAGTCCCCCTCCTCTGGGGGGTGGAAATTGAGGTTTCGGGGCGAAGACAATTGAGCGTCCGAAGGACGCTCGTGATGTACGTAGCGGCCATGAGCGGGAGGGGGTACAAGGAGGGGGATTTGCCCCCCGCCGCATTAGAAACTTTTTGAATGTCCACATTGCAATGGAAACATTTTAAGGTGTCATCTTAACAAAATAGCTGTACTTTTTCAGTGACCCATTAGAAACTTTTTGAATTTCCACATTGCAATGCCAGCATTTTAAGGTGTCATCTGAACAAAATAGCTGTACTTTTTTCAGTGACCCATCAGAAACCTTTTGAATTTCCACATTGCAAAGGTACCCTTTGAAGATGCTATTTAAAAAAAATAACTGCTTTATTTCAGTACTGATAAAAAGTGTTTTAGGATTTCAATATATATTTTATATAATTATAATTGCAAACAAATCTTTATGTATCGAGTTCAGCAGCTCAATTCTAATGAGTTACTGCATACATGAGTAAACAAGCTGACTTTTCAGCACTATAATCAACTTATCCCAGTTTTCCCCATATGGTCCTGAGTTGCTGACCAGGACACACTGTCACACTTTCCGAAATCATATTTAATGGTACACAAATCAACCAGGAGCTAATAAACTATACTGGTCCCAAAATTGAGAAACCACTTGTAGTAATGATGTTGTTTTATTATAGGTGTTCAAATAATAGGACCAAAACATTTTGAAATTTTACACTTTAAAAATCGAAGGATAGCACTGGAGAGGAGCCATTCAGTTGAACAAAAATAGTGGTTGTACAAATATTGACAGTAAATTATACTCATTTTAGCGGGATTGTGTCATATATTATAATAGTAAATAACTACTATAACCATATAGTAGTAAATAATATTACAGTATATTATTATAGCAGTTCATGTAATGCAGTGATGTAAACAGCAACTAAAAACTATTATCATTTGACAAACTTTTCTGCAGGGGATGTCATCTCTATTTTTTGTTAGGAAAAAATAGTGTTATTACAAATATATACTGTAAGTTATATTCATTGCAACATGATAGTATCATATAATTATTATAGTAGTAAATAATATCATTATAATCATATAATAATAAATAATATCACGGTATATTATTACACTTCATGTAAAACAATGATGAAAACAGTTACAAAAAACCAATATCATTTTGTCAAATTTTTTTGGGGGGGGAAATGTCAATACTGGGGGTGGGAAACTTTCCCCCCAGAGACGTCTAGATTAATCACTGGTAGATATGCGCACTATACAGACAGGTAGTTGCGTAGACTAAAACTGTATAGGATCTATATTATAGGCCTCTACATGTACCTATTCTTCCTACAAACTGGTCTAATCTGTTTCGCAGTTCCTGCAGAGACAAAAACTTCAGCATGTTTGAATGCGTTTGGGCGCAAGCACAGCTGTCTTGAAAACATTGCATGCGTACCCTGGAGGAGAAAAGAAACATCAGCGGAAGTAATCAGGTCTTGGGACTATAGTGACTGGAGTCACTTAGGCCCTAAGTAGCTTGGTTGCAATCAGAACTCACCTGATTTATATAAATGTAAATGACGACTGAGTTTAGTGATTAGTGAGATTAACGGATGTGTGACGTACAGCTAAACAGGGAGAAAGAAAGGAGAAATGACTCATGACGAAGGCAAGACACATACGCGTTGAGACTTCAGTGGCCTGCATAAATGCAATGCAATACGATAATCCCCTACCTACTGTGTTCAGAAGTACATGTATACAGACATAACAACAGTTAAAAACCGAGCGAAAAATTCTAGGTCTCCTGGTGAACTTTTTCAGTAGGCTATGTATGTATGTATGTATGTATGTATGTATGTATGTATGTATGTATGTATGTATGTATGTATGTATGTATGTATGTATGTATGTATGTATGTATGTATGTATGTATGTATGTATGTATGTATGTATGTATGTATGTATGTATGTATGTATGTATGTATTGTATGTATGTATGTATGTATGTATGTATGTATGTATGTATGTATGTATGTATGTATGCATGTATGTAAGTATGTATGTATGTATGTATGTATGTATGTATGTATTTATGTATGTATGTATGTATTGTATGTATGTATGTATGTATGTATGTATGTATGTATGTATGTATGTATGTATGCATGTATGTATGTATGTATGTATGTATGTATGTATGTGTGTATGTATGTGTGTATGTATGTATGTATGCATGTATGTTTGTATTTATGTATGGCATGTCCGTATGAATGCATCAGTTTATTCCGATGTACATGTATATAGAGATTTCCAGCATGCAATTGAGTAATGAATATTGGATGATGTCACAGGTGGCTTTGGAACAGTATTTGTCGACCAGTCTTTCTGGCAGTGTGGAGTGGCGGCCAGACCAAGAAACGGGGTTTGGGGTTTCATGTTCGCTGGTCTTACCTGGATTACAATTCCCTTGGCGTTTGCTACGTCAATGGGACTCGGATATTTGGCATTGTCTTCCCAGAGAGGATCTCCACTACTTGACAACGTGGCCGTCAGTCAAGGTACATGACATTGTACAATTTGTCAGTTCGTGCTGTCTTCTCATTAGAAGAGCTTACTTTCATTAGCGCCATATAGGCCAGCAACATATATCTCCATTATTTGTATCGTGTTTTTTACACGCCGTAGCCTAAGTGTTTGAGCTCATGTTAATTCCAGTGTATTATATTCTTGTTTGGAACCACCGCTTACTGTCTGGGATTTAGCGATTGATATAAATAAGATAAACCTAGAAAATCATCTAGGGGCATATAGTTTTCAGGAATTTATGAGAAAAAACTACATGTAAACAAAGCCGGAGCTGTAAAAGATTCAGTCAAAGCGAAGTGTTTCCCCGAATGAACGGCTGAACATTGATGACTGAAGCCTTGGATTTGTGCAGGTTGTAGACGCAGTTAAGAAACAGTTAGAATGGTGATTGTCATCCGATTGGTAGGAATTTACCATGGAGGTTGAAAAGAAAAAAAAGGGGCTTGTGTAGTTCTAAAAAATTTCTCAAAAGAAGCACTGCTGGAGACAGAGGCAAATTGATGTGGCATCAGGGATGTTACGGCATGGTGTACAGGGTGGGCAGAAAAAAACCTCAACGGTTTTTGTCAATATTATTACTTTGGTCGATATTGGGAAAAAACCGTAGGGGGTCTTTTTTGGCCCACCCTGTATGCGTTTCGATCGTCTTTTCCATGCAGGCATGGTTGCACCGATCGTAGCTGAGAAACTGATGGGTTGGCAAGGTCAAGTGATGTTAGTCGTCGCAGTCATCATGGCTGTTGTACCAACTGCATCGGCGGAAGTCATGGCTGTGACATCGATTCTCGTCTACGACATCTATCAGATATATCTGAAGGTAATTTCTGTCAGATACATCTAAAGGTATAGCTTCTATATATCAGATATATCTGAAGGTAATTTTTGTCAGATACATATAGAGGTATAGCTTCTATATATCAGATATATCTGAAGGTAATTTCTGTCAGATACATCTAAAGGTATAGCTTCAATATATCAAATGTATCTGAAGGTAATTTTTGTCAGATACATATAGAGGTATAGCTTCTATATATCAGATATATCTGAAGGTAATTTTTGTCAGATATATCTAAAGGTATAGCTTCTATATATCAGATATATCTGAAGGTAATTTCTGTCAGATATATCTAAAGGTATAGCTTCTATATATATCAGATATATCTGAAAGTAGTTTATATCAGATTTATTATCTGAAGGTAATTTCTATCAGATTTATCTTGGGGTAATTTCAGCAATGTACGTAGGCCGATAACATTTTTATGGTGACATGCTAAATATATATATATATATAGTCTATGATGAGTTTTTTTATAATTGATTTCATTAGCTTAGCGACAACCAATGAGTGCTTTCATGGGCGTAGTTTATCAGGGGCTAGGGGGCCAAGCCCCCAAGAAGACCCAGATTCATTTTTTACCTAGTAAATGGTCTATTTTCTCGGGCTTATCCCCCCACCCCCAAGAAGGCGCAGACTCATAGATTTGTTTGGGGAAAATGGCTCTGTTCCGAGTGACTAAAAACGTCATCAACTTTTGTGTTTCTCAGCCATTTCGTATGGTCTTCGACGCGAGTACCTGCATTCTGTGTGGCCGGGAACGAGGACGAATGGCCAACGCAAGAGACCAATGCCACTGCATCAGCATGACATACTGCAAGACGTGTGCAGAGGACAATGAGTACGCGTCTCAAGAATTGCATCATGAACTTATATAGCGCCACATTATATGATGCTCAGGGTATGTCTTTGTCGCGAGACAGACTCAGATGGATAGACGGATGGATGGATTATTGGATAGACATATTTATAGATGGATAGATATAATTGGATAGATAGATGAATATAGATGAATGGGCAGGTGATGAATGCAAATAATGAAGAGATGGATCGATACATGGATACAGGTGGATTGTGATACATGGATATAGGTGGATTGTACAGATGGACGGATGGATGTATAGATGGATAGATGGGGGTGGATTGGTGAACGGCTGGATTGATGGTTGCATTGGTGGATGGATGAATTGGTGGGTGGATGGGTGGATGGATGGACGGATGAATTGGTGGATGGGTGGATGGATGGGTGAAATGGTTGATGTGTGGATGGATAGACGGGGGATGGATTGGTGAACGAATGGATGGATGGATGCATTGGTGGACGGAGGAATTGGTGGATGGATGGATGGATTGGTGGATGGATTCATTATTGAATGGATGAATTGGTGGATGGATGAATTGGTGGATGGATGGATGTCAGACATATTTATTGGTAGCCTATAGTGCTGTTCTTATGTATAAGTACAGTGAGAATAATACAAATATTATCTGATGTGCAGAAACACCGCTTCATCTTCCGTTACGTTGAAGTACTGTTAGCTAATTAAGCTGAGCAGTTAGTTATTTAATTAAACAATAATGCTACTTGCTTTTTCCTCAACTTAGAAACCGAGCGAGAGTGAGTTGGAAGAGACCAGTGAAGCCCCCCTACACTTGCATCGTTCACGGCGCCTACAGATCGTACGACGACTTCTTGAATCGACTGAAGAACTGGTGCCAGATCATCACCATCATTGCGATGCTGCCACTTACCATCATCCTCAGAGCACTGGATGTAGGTAGACAGAAGATGGCACGTTGTCGCACATCGCCATGCCATACCATTGCCAATTTGCCATTACATCGCCATGCCATACCATACCATACCATTACATACCATTGTGCAGAACCGTGCTTTCTCGGTGGTATATAGGTAGAATCCTCAACCTGGAATGGTCTTCCTCTGACCCTCCGCTCTCTTTGTAAAAATCCTTCTCCGGCTTTTCTCTCTCATCTTAAGACAGTTTTATTTGGCCGCGCTGAGGTTGACCAGTAGCGCCTCTGAGTAGTCCTCTTGAAGATGCGCTATATAAATGCATCTAATGAATAATGAATGCCATATCATACTATATCATACCATACCATTATATACCATATCTTACCATATCATGCTATACCACTACAAACCATGCCATATCACACCATACCATATCATACCATGCCATGTCATGCCATAGTTGCCATACCATATCATACCATCCCTTTATCATACCATACCATCACAGACCATTTCATACCATGTCATGTTATGCCATACAACTACATATCATCTCATAATTATCATACCATCACATACCATAATTATCATACCATGCCATGTCATGCCATACCATATCATACCTTACCATATCATACTATGCCATATCATACAATGCCATATCATACAATGCCATTACGTACCATAATAAATCATGCCATACCGTTGCATATCATATGATACCGTACCATTAACGTTATAGTATGCTATGGTACAGTATGGTATAGTATGCTATAGTATGCTACGGCATAAAGTGGTATGGTATAGTGTGGCGTGGTATAGCACGGTGTTGCATAGTACGGTGCAATACGGTGTAGTATGGTGTAGTATGGTATGTAAGGCATGGTATGTTATGGTACGCGGTGCTTCGCGCTAAATAAATTTCCGATTACAACAACAGATGTCATGAATAATACAGATGTCATGAATAATGCTTTCTCTTTTTTATGACTTTCAGATCAGTCTTGACTGGGTCCTGATGTTTTTGGGTGTGGTCGTTGGTCCGGCCGTCGTTCCAGTTGTTCTGTCTCTGTTCTGGAGTCGGTTGAGTGGAGCTGGAATGGTAGCAGGGGCTCTCGGTGGTGCCTTTGTCGGCCTCACTGCCTGGCTCATTGCCGCTGCTCTACAACCAGGTGGACTCAGGGACTTCTTTCAAAACACTGGTAGACCTTCAATACTACCGTCATCATCAATGAAAATAAGCATACTAGACCAATATAGTACTGGGAGCCCCTAGAATGGAAGATCTAATTTTTGTTACGTGGAAATTACTAGACAAAGCACAAGAAGACTACTTTAATTATCATTATTATCATTATTATTATTATTATTATTATTATTATTATTATTATTATTATTATTATTATTATTATTATTATTATTATTATTATTATTATTATTATTATTATTATTGTTGTTGTTGTTGTTGTTGTTGTTGTTGTTGTTGTTGTTGTTGTTGTTATTATTATTATTATTATTATTATTATTATTATTATTATTATTATTATTATTATGGAGATCGAGTCACAAAGGCAATTATGACAACGCATGCAAATAAAACCTAAAGAATCAGGAATGAACAGTTAATAAGATGGCAGTGGCTGCTTTTCGAATGTGCCCCTGCAGGCAACAGCGTTGAATCGCTGGATGCAGACAGAAAACCGTTGGAATAGGTAAGTTGTCTCTTTAGGGTCTCCGGTAATTCGTGTCAGCAGTCGCCCCAAATCTTTAAGTAGCTTCATTCCCTCAATGTTGATGGGGCCCATGGTCTCGAAAGCCAGCGGAACAAAGAGATAGGTGGTAGTAAGATGGTTGTACTTGTCGACCTTCCTCGTAGCCGCCACTTCCGCTGCCGCACCTGCAGACAAGGATGTCGCAGGGATGTAAGATGGAGCAACAGTGTCAATCACCGTGGCGTCCCATACGAGGTTTCGGTCTTTATACCAAGGAATCAGCGTAAGACCATCCGGACGTCTGCCATCAGATCTAGAGAGACCGGGTGGTTCCTTGATATTTGGGAATCCCGCTCGTGTGAGACTCCGGCTGAATAGATCGTTTAATGTGGCGTGTCTTGCGATCCGTCCCGGTCCAAGGCCACAGGAAAGACCATTGTGCTCCATTTGCTGTCACTCGAGCTCCGCATGGGCAAGCATGAGGCTCGCAAATGCATGTTCCCAGGCGGAGTCCTACCGCAATTCTGACAGCTTCGTCGTCTAGTCGTAATCCACATGATGTCACGGGGAGGGCGAACAGCCAGTCACCCGCGTGAGGTGCTGCGGCTGCCATGAATCGCGCTTTGTGGTATGGGTCGGAAAGTGCAATGCTCAGCTCGGCAATCATCTTCTGCATTAGAGGTTTGTCCCAACTTGATTGTTTATGAGCCACACTACTCTCTGGTAGCCCAGATTGGCTCTCAGTACACCATAGATGCTTCATCAACTCAACCTGCACGTCGGTTTCGGGACAGGCATTGCCTAGCATGGAGGACTGGAGTGCTCGGGTGCTTGCAGCGGAAGGCAAAAAGGCGGGAAGAGCAAGCGAAGCGACCCGGCGAATTCCTAATCCACCCATCTTCACCGGTAAAGATGCTTGTAGCCATTGGTCATTGGACAGGGCGATGTTGAGGACTGCAATCAAGCCGTTCCGAATGAGACCGTCGAATTTGTCCAGCAGGACGTGCCCTGTGCACGGGCTGCATCTTAAAGTGTACATCAATCTATGGGAGCTGAGAGAACATCTTAGGAGGATCAGAGCGTCGTGTTTGGCGATGGTCTCCAGTCTGTTAATTGCCAACGCCAGCTCCGTACATCTGCCCTCAAGACAAGTTGTCAAGGCCTCACTGGTGGAAAGTGGCGCACCTAGCAAACAAGCTCTTTCTGGCGACGTGACAGTAAAGTTCTGGAGGAGATGGTCATGGCTTTGCATGTCATGTTGGTAGATGATCTCGCATTTTTTTCTGGTTGAGTTGCAGTCCAAGTTGCTCACATTTCTGCATCAAGAGATTCACATCCTTCGCCACCATGGCTGCCTCTCCTCCCAGGGATAGGTCATCCATGTAGCCCAGAACCAACGGTGATGACAAATCTTGCAGAATGGGTTGCAACGGAAGACAGAAAAGCAACGGTCCCAGTGGGTCTCCTTGTTGGGGCCCGACCTGTGATGAAATCAGATATTGACCAAACCGGAGCTCTGAGGGCTCCGCATATGCGAAGTGGCAGAATGGAGAAAGTTCCGGCAGGATGTCATCTATAGACGAGAGCATTTTATCTCTGTATAGGCTGTTGAAAGCATTCTTAAAGTCGAGCTTCACAAGAATGGATCCAGCTGGCATTGTTTCGAGGAAACGTCTCGCTGCGTGGACGGCCGCCTCTGCGCCACCCGGCACCTGTCTCGGTGCAAGATAGGCGGTTGCCCTTGTGACAGCAAATGCGTTTGATCCTTATTATTATTTAAGCCTTATTATTATTATTATTATTATTATTATTATTATTATTATTATTATTATTATTATTATTATTATTATTATTATTATTATTATTATTATTATAAAACTAGAGAATCAGGAAGGAACAGTCAATAAGATGGCAGTGGCTGCTTTTCGAATGTGCCCCTGCAGGCAACAGCGTTGAATCGCTGGATGCAGACAGAAAACCGTTGAAATAGGTAGCTTGTCTCTTTAGGGTCTCCGGTAATTCGTGTCAGCAGGCGCCCCAAATCCTTAAGTAGCTTCATTCCTTCAATGTTGATGGGGCCCATGATCTCGAAAGCCAGCGGAACAAAGAGATAGGTGGCAGTAAGATGGTTGTACTTGTCGACCTTCCTCGTAGCCGCCACTTCCGCTGCCGCACCTGCAGACAAGGATGTCGCAGGGATGTAATATGGAGCTACAGTGTCAATCACCGTGGCGTCCCATACGAGGTTCCGGCCTTTGCACCAAGGAATCAGCGTAAGACCATCCGGACGTCTGCCATCCGATCTAGAGAGACCGGTTGGTTCCATGATATTTGGGAATCCCGCTCGTGTTATAATTATTATTATTATTATTCAAGAAAACGTTTTTTGTCCATTACATTCGAACCACCCTAAAGCCTTATTATTATTATTATTCTTATTATTATTATTATTATTATTATTATTATTATTATTATTATTATTATTATTATTATTATTAGGTGGCAGTAATTGTCGATTTGTCCTGTGATGAAGGTCGCTAACTCATGAACAAAGAACTTTTTATGCTTTTTCTTGTAAAACATGTTTCGTTTATTATTATTATTATTATTATTATTATTATTATTATTGTTATTATTATCATTATTATTATTATTATTATTATTATTATTATTATTATTATTATTATTATTATTATTATTATTATTATTATTATTATGCAAACAAATGTGCAGATGTGCAAACGCCTGACAAACACAGGCACAATGTGCTAATTGTTTTCCATTATTATTATTTTTATTTTTATTTTTTATTATTTTATTATTATTATTATTATTATTATTATTATTAATTTTTTTTAATTTTAATTTTTACCCGAGGTACCTAGGATCCCTCGGGATTTCAAAAAATTATGCTTGGAGCTGTTGTTCAATGTCTAGAAATTCAGGCCTCGTCCTCCGCAACAATATTATTATTATTATTATTATTATTATTATTATTATTATTATTATTAATATTATTATTATTATTATTATTATTATTATTATTACGATCATTAGGCTATTGTTGTTTTTATTGCTATTACTACAATTATTAATAATATCAATAAATTTCTTACGCGCACAAGGTCACCCCGAAATGTGAATCTGAGGCGCGGATAATCAGCAGAGGCATGGAATTCAGGTGAACTGTTCTGCATCGGGGTTCAGCTCAAAAGTATGTTTACTTTGTTGCTTTTGGTGGTGGTCGCAGGGTCAATGAACAGTCTGCTGCCTGGTTGTCTCGTTTCGATTTTCGGTGGCGCCGTCATTTCGATCATCGTTTCCCTGATCGATAACCGAAAGTTGGACGCATCTCAGCTGAAGGAAACGTGGGAAACGATGCGAGACATCGACAACCCACTTCGACCATGGACTGAAATATACGCAAAGTAATCAGACAATCAATCAATCAATCAATCAATCGATCAATCGATCAATCGATCAATCAATCAATCAGTCGATTAATCAATCAACCAATTAATCGATCAATCAATCAATTAATCGATCAATCAATCAATTGATCAATCAATCAATCGATTAATCGATCAATCAATCAATCGGTCAAACAATCAATCAATCGATCAGTCAATCAATCGGTCAATCAATCAATTAATCAATCAATCGATCAATCGATCAATCAATCAATCGATCGATCAATCAATCAATCGATCAATCAACCAATCAATCGATCAATCAATCAATCAATCGATCGATCAATCGGTCGATCGATCGATCAATCAATCAAGTAAGCAATAAATGAATAAATCAATCGATCGATCTGTCAGTCAACATTTATGTAGCACCTCTTCAATGTCTCCACTCATATATGCGCTTTCTTCATGCGCAAACCTCTCTGTGCCACCTCTGCTCGCCCTCTACGTCCCACAGACCGGCTGGATCTGTACACGTATGCAAATAATATGTGCATACGTGTACAGATCCAGCCGGTCAGAGTGAATCTACCCTATATAACTCTGCTTAGGAGAGAGTATCAAGAAAATAAAAGGAAGCGATTCCACCACACCACACGACAACTCTTTGGACAACACCTCTGACTAGATTCAGTCATTCATTCATTTTATTAGAATTTATATAGCGCCCCTTAAAGAAACTACTCAGAGGCGCTCCCAGCCCAGCCACGGCAAAAGAAAAAAGATTTAAGAGATTAATTTTAAGAAATAAAGATTGACTGGTCAGGTGGAGGAGATGAAGGTTAGAAGGGAGGTCTTTCCAGATTGACGGCCCCACAACCGAGAAGGCTCGGCGCTGTCTGGCAGCTAAGTGAGCCCGTGGAACAAGCAGTGATCCCTTCGCAGCAGAGCGAAGGGCCCGACGCGCTTCAATGTCAGAGACTGGGCGACTGAGAACACGCAGATAGATAGACACAGCGCTCGCGAGTAAAGTTGGTGCCCTGCGCTTTGCTTTCGATTTGCGCTTTAGAAAGCTGTAGATTACAAATACGATTATACACTGCAACGTGGCTAAGGCTTAAACGTCCGGAGTAAGTTTAAGATATTCCCAAAACTAAGTTAATTTCGCTTTACAGTCCCTCTATTTGCAATGACCTTCCTCCCGACCCAAAAGCTAAGCTAATTACTCGATTTTTCTCATCTGTATCTCACTGTTTAAAGGCATTTCTTTTTGCTCGGAGTTTTTCATGCTGAGAGCGCCTCCGAATAGTCATTCTGTGAGAGGCGCTATATAAACTTACGGATACAATACACTACGATGCATCATCTAGAATAATTTATATTCAGGGAGATGGGTTTGAAGCGATATAACGTCTTGACAAATCGACCTTCGCTGGAGGTCACGGAGAAGAAGTATCGCCTGGATAAAATGATAGCTATCATCGTTGGGTTCGCTCTGACCTTCGGAGTGCTCATCCTTTGGCCTTCCTTGTCACTCTCTGCTGGTGTCATGGATCTAGCGGCATTCACACACTGGGTATGTAGCAGTCTTTCGAACAGTTACTTAATCGGAATCGTAATCGCAAGTAGTTTTCGTTTCATATAGTAGGCATAAATTTAGTCTTTGCACTGTTACTACTTAGATCTATACTTTGTGGGGCGCGATGGTGTAGGCTAGTGGGTAGGCCTATGTTCGGATGCCTTACACACGAAGGGTTGCAGGTTGGAATTCAACTAATGTCGCCGCGTAGGGACCTTTGGCAAGTCCTTCATTCGCAATTGTTCAGCGCTTCGGCGTGAAACTCCGATGCAGTGTCCGCGCTGTAGTCGGGAGCGCTTGTGAGTATAGTAGGCTAATCTTGAAGGGGCGCTATATATATATATATATATATATATATTTATATATATATATAGCAAATGCATATACACACGTCTACGTATACTGCCAAGTGTTATCCGGAAAAGATCAATCCAGTTTAAGTGCGTTAAAATGACTCAGAATCTATTTGTATTGAATCAGCCATCTCCTCCGTGAGTGAGATGGATTGCTGAACATGATGGACGCCTCACATGGCTACCGTCTGTTGAATGCGACCAGGGGCTTCTATCCCCCCTAAGCAACCGGGCCCAATCCATCTTCTTCCCCCCCTATTCTGGACCGGCCTTCCTCTATGTATGCAATATAATGTAATCTAGCGCATGCACTCCTCTAGTGTGGGAATGAAGGTTTGTTTGGAGGGGGGCAAACGAGCATCCAGCAGACGATCGCCGAAGCATGTGTAGCGTCGAGAAGGGACCTGGTATGGGGAGGGAATGTGCCCCTCCCCATAAGAAATTTTTGCGATTTGCGCATTGCAATTTCAGCATTTTAAGCTGTCCTCTTAGCAAAATTACTCTACTATTTCAGGAAGAATTGCTGCCAAAATTGGGCAGCCATATGTTTTGCGCCTCTGATCACTGTGCACTCGAGAGGCGTTACATAAATTTTTAGAGCACAATGCAATACAATAAAATACAATGTATGTCCTAAATTGTAAGCCCACACAACAATGATGCTGCTTTACTAAGTGTTCAATGACCAAATTTGACTGTCTGAAATTTGAAGGATAACATTAGAGAGAAGCCATTTAGTTGTGCAAAATAGTATTTGTATTAACATTATTTTTTCAACTATAATATGATTGTATTATTTATTAAAATAGTAAAAACATAATTGTAATCATGTATTATGGATTTTTATTATGGTATATTATAGCTGTTATAGCAGTTCATGTAATTCAAAAATGCAGATAGTAGCCTAACTAAAAACTCAAAGTGTATAAAGTGTATACATTTTGCTAAAAACTATTATGCCTTCCATTTTGTCCAAATTTATATGGAGGGGAAGTATTTTCTGGGGGGATCTTCCACCTAGTGATGCCTAGATTGAAGGCTGCCCTCCATATCCGACCTTCCCCCAACCGACGTGAATTTTGGCTGTCTTCCGATTCCCCCCTATTTTTCACTGGGCGCAAGCTGCGCCCGCCATGTATAGGGATAGAAGCCCCTGAATGCGACTCATGTGATAGGTCTAATGCATATACTTTTATCATCTGTTAATAGTATAAATTATAACCATTCAGCGGTTTGTCAGGTTGAAATTGAACTAAGGCAATACGTTATATTATTATTATTGCTCAGCAGTTAACAGTTAACAATCAACAGTCGACAGTTAGCAGCCAACAGTTAAATTCAACTCCTTTACTAACCTGCCATCATGCGTCAGTACAATGAATTGTAATCATTTTGGGTTGCGTCAGTTTGAAATTAAACGAAGATATTTATTTTATTGTTTTAAATAGCGCCAAAAAACAAACTGTTCGAGAAGCTATAGATGTTTGAAATATTATAAACTATTAAGCAGCTTCCATTTCTCTGTCTCGATGTAGATTCAAATGATCGCCTGCTACGGTTTTCTCTCCACTGCCTTCCTCATCGTCGCCCCGTTAGTAACGGAGTTGTACGAAACAAGGAAATATCTTCGCGAGAGAAACTCAATCGGAGATGAAGAGATTGACGTCACCGCCGGAACGTCACAGGATGACGTCGGCAAAACAACGACGCAGAAGACGGAAGAACAGAAAGCAGTTTGAACGCAACAGACAGCAACATAATTAAGCTTCTAATGAGAATTTTTCATGCTCGATGCTCTAGGGCCTAGTTGTACTGCAGTCTATTCTATTATACATGTAGCTTTGAGTAAACCGGTGTCATCCATATAAATGCTAAGTAACTTCCTTGTACAATGGGCCCTATCTGGCGGGACCCGGCCCTTCAGGTGTGCCCTTTGCTCCCATAAAAAAACTGCACTATAAATTCTGGTATTTAATTATTTCCTTTTTTTATTGCTCTCAAATAATCATACACAAGACAATCTTCAACAGCTGAAAAACAACAAATGTGATAAAGGAAAGCTGAGAAATGTTAAAGACAGTGCATGGAAAACAATGGGTAACCCTGAAGGGAAAACAATCCAGCTAGGTAGGGGTCCTGTGCATGCAACATAGTCCCTGTAAGATGCTGGGAGATCAACGACTGGTTGTAGGAAGAACATTAATAAAAAATTTAATAAAAACAAAAAGAACAAAACGAAACGACAATTAATTTCTGTAACACTACACTGTGAGCCATAAAAAACCGGGCCACTTTATGTTTAGCTATATCTCTGTCATTTCCTTATCGATTTTTACACTTTTTGCATTATTTTAAACAGGAATCAATACTCTAAAGAGCAGAAATAAACATTATCGATTTCATCCTACATGTATGTTAAGCTTGTCTTGCGAAACTGAAGACACTAAAAAACACGTGAGAATCGATCAATGCTGCATTTTTGCTACTTAAATGCAAACAATTTTTCAGTGCCTTTATTTGTTTAAAGTTTGTGTTCAAAACGACTTCCTTTTTCACGTACACATTTTTGCCAAACGACGTCGCCACTGATCAATTGCAGTGTCAATAAGATGTTGTTCCAGATCGTTCCAGACGGATACGAGACACTGCCGAAGTTCATCAGTGTTCTGAATGCGCTTTTGGTACACGCGCTGTTCCATAATGGACCAGATGGAATAATCGAGTGGATTTAGGTCAGGCGAATTGGGTGGCCATATCTCTGGCCCTATGAAGTATGGTGCATTGCGAGACAGATACTCAATTGTTTCACGAGCCCGATGCGCCGGAGCTGAATCTTGTTGGAAAATGAACATGTCGCCAGCAATGTGGCGCATTTGTGGCAACAAATGTTGTGCTAACATCACGTCTCGATAATATTGGCCATTGATTTTGGCTCCCGGGTCAACGAATATCAGCTCTGTGCGACCGAGTTTCGAAATTCCCACGGAAACCATGAGCGACTTGTTGAATGTTGTCCTGGTACGCAACAGACGGTCTGATGAAATCTGTTTCTTAGACACTGAACGAGGCACATAAAGACGATAGGGTACTTGTGGGTTTGACGACCCCACAGAAATGAAAGAACTAACGTTGTAGCGTTGTTATCTTTAATAAATCCAACTTCTAGTTTGTCCAGAACCCTTTTAATCGATCCAGCTTCTGCTTAGACAAGAATTTGTTCCATAAATCCCGTTTCTATTTTGTCACTAAATATTTTTCATCAATTTTTCATTGAAAATTAGTCTTCATCAATCCAGCTTCAATTTCAGCAGAATGACTGCACTAACCCTAAAACTAACCCTAACCGACCCTCACGACGCCTAACCTGAGCCCTAACTGACAATCACGCGATAAATCCCGCTTCTATTTCGCCAGGAAATATTTTTAATCGAATTTATATTTCTGTGGGGTCGTCAAACCCACAAGTACCGACGATCGTTTTGAGTGTTTGACGGCGCAGCAACTGTAAATAACTTTTCATCAGTGAAGAAAATGAAACCGACATCCGATACTGAGAAACGCTGCAACAATTGTCTAGCTCGTACCAAACGAGATTGACGATTCGCGGTGGTCAGTTCCTGAGCCCGTCGTCTTTTTAAGCATTTCAGTTCCAAATCGTTATGAATAATGCGTCTGACCGTCGTTTGTGTAAGATTCAGCTCTCTCGCGATTTGTCTGGTTGAAAGATGTGTTTTAGGCTTGTCTTCCTGACTCTGAACCAATTCATTGACAGCGGCGATATTATCTTCAGTTCGCGACGATTTTGGCCGACCACTTCCCGCAGCGCGTTCAACTGAACCGGTAGTTCTCAACTTTCGCAGAAAGTCATCTAATGTTTTTCTTTTCCAATTCTTGTTCGGAAACTCCTTAATTAATCGTCTAGAAGAATAATTTTTGCATTCCCGCAGATTTTTAATTAAAATTTTATCCTCAAAGCTCAACATTTTAAAATTTTAACTCAAATTTTCAACCATCAACTTTATTTACAAACTTTTTTTAAAAAAGGTCTTCAGATTTTTCGGACGAGAAAATGGACGAAATTTTCCCGAGATATTGGCCGGATGACTTATAAAAAAAGTCGTCAGATTTTTCGGACGGGAAAATGGACGAAATTTTCCCGAGATTAGGTCGTCGGAAATTTTTTCTTCCGGTCAGCGTGTAGCCTGCTCACCTCAAATTTACCAGTACAGCCCTGGCCAAGGCTGATCGTTTCAGACAATAATTAAAGCAGCTACTTGATTCAAGTGCTATGGAATTCGAACGATGGACGGTTTTCGAGGGATTTTGGTGCAATTATTGTATGTATGTGCACTTGTTATAGCGCCCCTTCAAGCACTATACTCAGAGGCGCTCCCGACTGCAGAGCGGACACTGCATAGGAGTTTCACGACGAAGCGCTGAGCAATTGCGAGTGAAGGACTTGTCCAAGGTCCCTACACGGCGACTTGAGGTGGATTCGAACATCGAACCTTCCAGGTTCAAGGCAACGACGCCACCACGTACTACACCACCGCGCCCAACGATAATGCCTGATTCCAACGCTATGTAATTCGAAAGATTGACCGTTTCCCGTGACTTTGGAGGCTCAGGGTAACTTTTATAGCAGCGCCAGAAAATCGTGAGTACTGGGGCTGGATACCGAAGAGCTCACTGCTTTTGAGGAGCGGTTCAGAAATGTTGTTGCCACGCAAAATCTGCCTACAATGTCATCGAGAATTCTGCAAACCAGCCTGATTTGAATGCTATGTAATTCGAAAGAATAACCGTTTCCCGTGACTTTGGAGGCTCAGGGTGACGTTTAGAGCAGCACCAGAAAATCGTGAGTACTGGGGTTGGATACCGAAGAGCTCACTGTTTTTGAGGAGCGGCTCAGAAATTTTGTTGCCACGCAAAATCTGCCTACAATCTCATCGAGAATTCTGCGATCCAGCCTGATTTGAATGCTATGTAATTCGAAAGAATAACCGTTTCCCGTGACTTTGGAGGCTCAGGGTGACTTTTAGAGCAGCACCAGAAAATCGTGAGTACTGGGGTTGGATACCGAAGAGCTCACTGTTTTTGTGGAGCGGTTCAGAAATTTTGTTGCCTAGCAAAATCTGCCTACAATGTCATCGAGAATTCTGCAATCCAGCCTGATTTGAATGCTATGTAATTCGAAAGAATAACCGTTTCCCGTGACTTTGGAGGCTCAGGGTAACTTTTATTGCAGCACCAGAAAATCGTGAGTACTGGGGTTGGATACCCAAGAGCTCACTGTTTTTGAGGAGCGGATCAGAAATTCTGTTGCCACGCAAAATCTGCCTACAATGTCATCGCGAATTCTGCAATCCAGCCTGATTTGAATGCTATGTAATTCGAAAGAATAACCGTTTCCCGTGACTTTGGAGGCTCAGGGTGACTTTTAGAGCAGCACCAGAAAATCGTGAGTACTGGGGTTGGATACCGCAGAGCTCACTGCTTTTGAGGAGCGGATCAGAAATTCTGTTGCCACGCACAATCTGCCTACAATGTCATCGCGAATTCTGCAATCCAGCCTGATTTGAATGCTATGTAATTCGAAAGAATAACCGTTTCCCGTGACTTTGGAGTCTCAGGGTGACTTTTATAGCAGCGCCAGAAAATCGTGAGTACTGGGGTTGGATACCCAAGAGCTCACTGTTTTTGAGGAGCGGCTCAGAAATTTTGTTGCCGCGCAAAATCTGCCTACAATGTCATCGAGAATTCTGCAATCCAGCCTGATTTGAATGCTATGTAATTCGAAAGAATAACCGTTTCCCGTGACTTTGGAGGCTCAGGGTGACTTTTAGAGCAGCACCAGAAAATCGTGAGTACTGGGGTTGGATACCGAAGAGGTCACTGCTTTTGAGAAGCGGTTCAGAAATTTTGTTGCCTAGCAAAAGCTGCCTACAATGTCATCGCGAATTCTGCAATCCAGCCTGGTTTGAATGCTATGTAATTCGATAGAATAACCGTTTCCCGTGACTTTGGAGGCTCAGAGTGACGTTTAGAGCAGCACCAGAAAATCGTGAGTACTGGGGTTGGACACCGCAGAGCTCACTGCTTTTGAGGAGCGGATCAGAAATTCTGTTGCCACGCAAAATCTGCCTACAATGTCATCGCGAATTCTGCAATCCAGCCTGATTCGAATGCTATGTAATTCGAAAGAATAACCGTTTCCCGTGACTTTGGAGTCTTAGGGTGACTTTTAGAGCAGCGCCAGAAAATCGTGAGTACTGGGGTTGGATACCCAAGAGCTCACTGTTTTTGAGGAGCGGCTCAGAAATTTTGTTGCCACGCAAAATCTGCCTACAATGTCATCGAGAATTCTGCAATCCAGCCTGATTCGAATGCTATGTAATTCGAAAGAATAACCGTTTCCCGTGACTTTGGAGGCTCAGGGTGACTTTTAGAGCAGCACCAGAAAATCGTGAGTACTGGGGATGGATACCCAAGAGCTCACTGTTTTTGAGGGGCGGCTCAGAAATTTTGTTGCCGCGCAAAATCTGCCTACAATGTCATCGAGAATTCTGCAATCCAGCCTGATTCGAATGCTATGTAATTCGAAAGAATAACCGTTTCCCGTGACTTTGGAGGCTCAGGGTGACTTTTAGAGCAGCACCAGAAAATCGTGAGTACTGGGGTTGGATACCCAAGAGCTCACTGTTTTTGAGGAGCGGCTCAGAAATTTTGTTGCCATGCAAAATCTGCCTACAATGTCATCGAGAATTCTGCAATCCAGCCTGATTTGAATGCTATGTAATTTGAACGATAGACGTTTTCGAGTGATTTTGGGAGCGTAACGATTCATCTGCTTTTATGTGACTTTAGCACAACCAAATTGCTGCTTCGCCCTCTCAGGTCTCGAGTTGTTTGGCGTCTATAGATTATGCTGAAAATAATAAGTTCGTGATTTCAGTTCATTTATGTCACCAAGAACACTTATTATAGCCTAGACGTATACGTATTTCTAGCATTGCGTGATTCGACGTACCGTTTGAGTCGCTTGTAATAATAATTATTGGTCCACTAATCTAAGTCTCTGTGTGATCAGTCTCTACCTACCTACCTACCTACCTACCTACCTACCTACCTACCTACCTACCTACCTACCTACCTACCTACCAGCTTGCTTCTTACTCACTCACTTCTTACGTGTTCCTCAGGATCGATAGAGAAGATCTATTGGGCGGTGAATAATTCCATTGGACCCGCAGGAAACAGGGATCACAGTTATTTAACGACGTTTTCCTACGACGGATTCCTTTTTGGAGTTATTGGCGCTGTCGGTAAGTCGGTTTAAATATATTTATGCATTCTTCTTCAAGAAGTAGGGGGAGGTGGGGGCAAGTATGGCACCACTTACCCCTAGACCTAATTCAATCGAGACATGCACATCATTGGGATGATGACTTTCGGCGCACCTAAATGCGCATGCAGCCTATACCTGTTTGTCTATCTGCCTGCACACAGTGCACAGTCTTCGCATGGGCGGAGACTTGCGGGACGAAAAGGCGGCCGAAGATTTTGGGCGGACGAATGGCTGAGGCGTCGGCAAAAATTTCTTTTCTCCGCCGAAAAAGTTGATGACCATTTTTAGTCATCACCTCGTCTCATTCCTTTTTCGCCGTGTGTTTCGCTAAGTGTGTACATGATCGCCACCTAACAACACTTCAACACTTTGGGAGGGGGGGGACAAAAGCATGGGCCGTTTCTCCACCACCGCATCCATGGGCGGAAACTTAGCGGGGAACAGGGAGACGGTCCCCCTCAATCAATGTGGTGGGGGACGGCCCATGCATTTGTCCCCCCCCCAATCGTTAATCGTTAGGACATGTCACGTTAGAAGTGATGACTAAAAAAGATCATCAACTTTTTTGGCCGGTGTCACGTGATATTCACGTGATATTCTATCCTCCCTGAAAGCTATTCGGGGAATGAATTAATCTATCCTCCCGGATGGAATTAACCGGTCTATACTATCCGGGGGGATAGACCATTCTATCCCCTTTTTTGAAAAATGCGCATAATAATCTTTTCTGTAATCAAAATTTAAAGTGACTCTAATTGTTTGAAGTGTCCTAAGCAATGCTCAGGTAAAAGCAACTCGAATTTATTTAGTGATTCTGAGTGTTCTTAAGTGTTTTAAGTGTTTTAAGTGCTCTAAAAACTGGGCAAAACAAATTATCTAGTAGGAATAAACATACCTGTTAGTGTCACTGTTAAAAAAGCAGGTTAAAATTAATTTGCCAAAAAAATACACGCGGAAGCGGTTTTTTCGACTTTTTTTAAATTTGGGGGATACAATTAATATGGGGGATACTCTAGTTCGTGACACCGGCAAAAATTTGAATTTCGAAATTTCGTCGGCGACTCAGCCATTCGTCCGCCCAATATCTTCGGCGGTCGTTTTCGTTCCCCCAAGTCTCCACCCAAGTCTCCGCCCATGACCACATCCATTGAGGGAACCGTCCCTCTGTCTCCCCCTAAGTCTCCGCCCATGACCACATCCATTGAGGGAACCATCCCTCTGTCTCCCCCTAAGTCTCCGCCCATGAGTCTTCGTCTTATTCAATGTTGGTCTGCAGCATTGTTCAACCTTGTTCAGGTTTTTCAGTCTTTTTAGCCCTTGCTAACTTTGTTCAGCTTCGCTTAGCATGGTCCAATGCTTGCCCAGCTCTTTCTTCAACCTTCTTGACCCCTTGTGCCTAACATAAATAAACACAAATCTTTTGATTTCAACGATAAGAGCACTCTGCCACTCTCTAGTCATGAATTCTAATTGATCCTAAAGCATCTGGAATTCTGGATAGGATATCATACATGGAACTGGTACAAGTTTTTTTAAAATTATATGCTCGGAACAGCGCTAGCTACCATATTTTATTGTCATTGTTGACGTAATATGGCGCCGTTTCCACGGGATATTCACAAATATGGTAGCTATAGCGCTGTCCCGAGCATATAATTAAAACATGTCATAAACTAGTACCAGTTCCATTTTTTCAGTGAAAGCACTAGAGTGAAATAACTTTTATTTGACGCATAGAGTAAAATAAATTCCAGCAATTGGCGAAGTTATATGCACTCAAATTGGGACATTAATTTTATGCTGGACTAACCTGTATATAGATATGTATGTGTGTATGTATGTATGTATGTATGTATGTATGTATGTATGTATGTATGTATGTATGTATGTATGTATGTATGTATGTATGTATGTATGCATGCATGCATGCATGCATGCATGTATGTATGTATGTATGTATGTATGTATGTATGTATGTATATATGTATGCATGTATGTATGTATGTATGCATGTATGTATGTATGTATGTATGTATGTATGCATACATACATACGTACATATTGCATACATACATACATACGAATCCATACCGATGTTGAGATCTCCTGTCCTCAATTGAGTAATGAATGTTGGATGTCTCAGGGAGCTTTGGAACGATATTTGTCGACCAGTCTTTCTGGCAGTGTGGAGTGTCAGCCAGACCAAGAAACGGGGTTTGGGGTTTCATGTTCGCTGGTCTCACCTGGATTACCATTCCCCTGTCGCTTGCTACGTCAATGGGACTCGGATATTTGGCATTGTGTTCCCAGAGAGGATCTCCACTTCTTGATAACGTGGCCGTCAGTCAAGGTATTTATTTATTATTCATTATTTTTCCATTTCTATATCGCCCATTAAAGCTCGCTACTCAGAGGCGCACCCGACTACAGCGCGGACACTGCATCGAAGCGCACGAGCAATTGTAAGCCCACACTGCCAGAAAGACTGATCGACACGCGGCGGTTGATACTCAGTGGCCGAGTAGGTTGGTAGCCCGCTCGCCACGCCGGCGGCCCGGGTTCGATCCCCGGTCGGTCGGTTTATCAGATATTAATTTCTCGGATCTTTACTGCGCATGGCTCGGTCGCAATATAAACGTGGAGTAGCGGTGGTGAAGAACCTCACCCTCAGGGTCGAGGCCATAAGACAGCCGCTATATAAATATGCGATTGCATTTACAGTACATTTACATTTACTGCCTAGCTTAAAGGTGTAATCTGTTTTTTCTCGAGATTTCAGGAAGCACGTATCACTTCTTCAACATCGATAACTAGAAGTCTTGCTTTCTTTGCGTATGCAGTTCTACGCACAATTTCCAGTTCTAAATGGATTTATGCAGTTGTAGACACCGTTATTAACTACTAACAAATAATGGTCATTGTCATCCGATTGGGAGGAATTTACCATGGAGGATGGAAATAGAAAGGGGGGTTGTACAGTTCTAAAATTTTCTCAAAAGGAGTCCTGCTGGAGATAGAGACAATTGTTATTGATGTGGTATCGGGAGAGTTATGGAATGGTGTCTGCGTTTCAAACGTCTTTTCCATGCAGGCATGATTGCGCCGATCGTAGCTGAGAAACTGATGGGCTGGCAAGGTCAAGTGATGTTAGTCGTCGCCGTCATCATGGCTGTTATACCAACTGCATCGGCGGAAGTCATGGCTGTGACATCGATTCTTGTCTACGACATCTATCAGATATATCTGAAGGTAATTTCTATTGGATATATAATCTGACAGTAATTTGATTCTATCAGATATATCTGAAGGCAATTTCTATCAGATATATCTGAAGGTAATTTCTATCGGATTTATCTGAAGGTAATTTCTATCAGATTTATCTGAAGGTATGTTCTATCAGATTTATCTGAAAGTAATTTCTGTCAGATATATCTCAAGGCAATTTCCATCTGATTTATCTGAAGGTATGTTCTATCAGATTTATCTGAAAGTAATTTCTGTCATATATCTGAATGTAATTCTTATCAGATACATCTGAAGGAAATTTCTATCAGATATATCTGAAGGTAATTTCTATCAAATATATCTGAAGGTAATTTCTATCAAATATGTATCTGAAGGCAATTTCAGCAATGAATGTAGCCCGATAACATTTTTATGATGCCACGCTAAAGATAATTATGTTGGGTGCTTTTTATTGTTTCCATTTATTTTGCGACAACCAATGGTTGGTATATGGACGTTGACCCATTACATAGCAATTGAATTCATTTCCTTGTCATTTGATAGTTCTTGTGTCTTAATTTCAATTTCGTTTCGTTCGGTGTAGCAGCAAAGTAGGCCTATAAGCTTAGGCCTAATCCAGCCATGTCATCTTTCCATCTGATTTATCAAAAGGTATAATTTCTATCAAATATATCTGCCATTAATGTATGCTATAAAAGGCTAAATGTTCTGTATTATTTATACATGTAGTTAAATCTATTGTCCAAATACACAGGATTAGTCTTTAGAAGTCGGATGTTATTAATTTATATCTCGATGATGGAATGCTGAACTCGCAAATCTTTTAAATACGCCCCTGTTGTTGTGTGCTTTACTTAGAAAGACTGAGTAATATGGTGAAATCAAGTCGCTCAGTGTTTCTTTATGTATGTATGTATGTATGTATGTATGTATGTATGTATGTATGTATGTATGTATGTATGTATGTATGTATGTATGACATGCCTGTATGTATGTATGTATGCATGTATGTATGTATGTATGCGTATGTGTGTATGTATGTATGTATGTATGTATGTATGTATGTATGTATGTATGTATGTATGTATGTATGTATGTATGTAATGTGTGTAATGCAACTTCCTGTTGTGTTTCTCAGCCATTTCGCATGGTCTTCGACGCGAGTACCTGCATTCTGTGCGGCCGTGAACGAGGACGAATGGCCAACGCAAGAGACCAATGCCACTGCATCAGCATGACATACTGCAAGACCTGTGCAGAGGACAACGAGTACGCGTTTCAAGAATTGCATGAACTTATATAGCGCCACATTAAATGATGCTCAGGGTACGAGACAGATTGCGATGGACGGACGGATGGATAGATGGATGACGAATGCAGTGATGGATACTTGGATAAATATATGTATGGATGAATAGGAAATTGGATGGATGGATGAATGGATGTATGGATGGACAGATGGGTGGATGCAAATAAGAAAGAAATGGATTGATATAGGTGGATTGTACGGATGGATGGATGGACAAAAGGTGCATGAACTGATGGGCGGATATATGGATGGATGGAAAGAAGAAAGTGATGGATTGATGCATGGATAGAGATGAATGGATGGATGGACGGATGGATAGATGGATGGATGGATGGATGGATGGAGTGACGGATTAATTGGTATAGTACTGTGCCTGTGTGTGAGTTCAATGAACCGTATCCGACATGCATGCAGAAACAGCACTGCGTCATTCATTCCTCAATCGCCTTCCATTCTTCTGTCAAGTTGAAGTACTGCTTGTTGATTAACTGTGCAATTACTTACTTACTTACTTACTCACTTACTTTCTTAATTAATTAATTAATTAATTAAACAATTGACACCATTGCATCTTCCGTTACGTTGAAGTATACTGTTAGTTAATTAAGCAGAGCAGTTAGTTGTTTAATTAAACGATAATGCTAGATACCTGCTTTTTCCTTAACTTAGAAACCGAGCGAGAGTGAGTTGGAAGAGACCAGTGAAGCCCCCCTACACTTGCATCGTTCACGGCGCCTACAGATCGTACGACGACTTCTTGAATCGACTGAAGAACTGGTGCCAGATCATCACCATCATTGCGATGCTGCCACTTACCATCATCCTCAGAGCACTGGCTGTAGGTAGACGACGCAGGACGACACGTTGTCATCGCCATGCCACACCATTACATACCATACCATACCATACCATGCCATGCCATGCCATGCAATGCCATGCCATGCCATACCAAACCATACCATACCATGCCATGCCATGCCATGCCATACCATACCATACCATACCATACCATACCATACCATACCATACCATACCAAACTAAACCATACCATACCATACCATACCATACCATGCCATACCATACCATACCATACCATACCATACCATACCATACCATACCAAACCAAACCATACCATACATGTCATATCATACTATATCATACCATACCATTATATACCATATCTTACCGTATCATGCTATACCGCTACAAACCATGCCATTTCATTATATACCATATCATATACCATGTCATGTCGTGCCATAGTTGCCAAACCATATTATACACCCCACTTCATACCATACCATACCATTACATACCATATCATACCATGCTATGTCATGCCACTCCACTACAAACTATGTCATATCATATCATTACACTCCGTATCTTTCCATACATGTCATGTCATACCATATTGTACCATACCTCACCAAATCATACCATGCCATATCATACCATGCCATTACATACCATGCCATATCATACCATGCCATTACATACCATAGTAAATCTGCCATACCATTGCATATTATACATACCGTACCATTAGCGATGTTGTAGTAGTCTACGGTTCAGTATGGTATGGTATGTTACAGTGTGTTATGGTATAGTATGCCATGGTATAAAGTGGTGTGATATAGTATGGCATAGTATGGTGTTGTATATGTAGTATGGTACAGCATGGTACATTATTGGCATGGCATAGAATGGTACGTGACGCTTCGCAACTCTTTAAAGGTGCTAACACTTCCCATGATTGCCATGCATGCAATTGACTCCTGCTTTTCTATGACCTTCAGATCAGTCTTGACTGGGTCCTGATGTTGATGGGTGTGGTCGTTGGTCCGGCCGTCGTTCCAATCGTTCTGTCTTTGTTCTGGAGTCGTTTGAGTGGAGCTGGAATGGTAGCAGGGACTCTCGGTGGCACCTTTGTCGGCCTCACTGCCTGGCTCATTGCCGCTGCTCTACAACCAGGTGGACTCAGGGACTTCTTTCAAAATACAGGTAGACCTTTAATATTACCGTCACCATCAATGAAAGTAAATATACTGTACCATGGCGGCACTGGGAGCACCTCTAGTATGGTAGACCTAGTTTTTAGTAGATTAAAGCGCAAGAAGATTACCGGTGCATCAACTATAATAGGCCTAATTATTAATAAATGTCTTACGCGCGCGCGCATGGTCACACCGAAAGGTGAATCTGAGGTGCGGATGGTCACCCGCCAGAGATCAACGGGCTTGAAAGCCAAAGAGAAGTAGTGAGTTTTGAGCCCATTATGGTAAATTTGAGCTATGAAGCGAGAGCAGATGCCGATTCCATTCTCTGGGAGCAGAGGGAGCCATGGAATACACATGTGATCCCATAACTGTTCTGCATCTGGGGTTAAGCTAAGAGCATGTTTACTAACGATGTCTTCGTTGCTTTTGGTGGTGGTGATGGTGGTGGTGGCGGCAGGGTTGATAAGCAGTCTGCTGACTGGTTGTCTCGTATCGACATTCGGTGGCGCTGTCATTTCGATCATTGTTTCCCTCGTCGATAACCGGAAGTTGGACGCATCTCAGCTGAGGGAGACTTGGGAAACGATGCGAGACATCGACAACCCACTTCGACCATGGACTGAAATATACGCAAAGTAATCAGTCAATCAATCGATCAATCAATCAATCGATCAATCAATCAGTCGATTAATCAATCAATCAATCGATCGGTCAATCAATCAATCAACCAATCAATCAATCGATCAATCAATCAATCAATCGGTCAAGTAAGAAATCAATAAATAAGTCAATTGTGGGGAGTGGTGGGTTTGATGCCTTGGAGCGGGAGGGTTCCAGGTTCGAATCAAGCCGCCGCGTTGGGACCTTGGGCAAGTCCTTCATTCGCAATTTCTTGCGCGCTTTGGCGTGAAACTCCGATACAGTGTCCGCGCTGTAGTCGGTAGCGCCTCTTAGATGAAAGCTTGCAGGTGCGCTATAGCAAATGTGAGAAATAAAATTCTAAACATCAATTACAAAATCCGTCAACATCTATATAGCATCCATTCAATGTCTTTCCTCTCAGAAGCACTTCCACCTAGGCCAGGCGGAAGAAAGCTGTTTTGGAAGCCGATCGGAAGGTCATGGAAAGACCCGAGGAGTTGAACGGACCTACAGAGAACCATTGTAAAGTATTCAGTTGATCCAGGAGGCTTTTGGTCGTTTTGCTTTGCCCTATTTACACCAAGAAATCATTGTGACATCATATGGTAAAAAAAACTCAGTTAAAAGGGCGCCTGCAGACAGGGGCGGATACATGGAGATTTAGAATGGGGGGCCATGGCCGGATTGCCCCACCCTCTGGATCCGCCACTGCCCAGATACCTTTGCAGGATGGACCAAAAACACAATGATCCAGATAAAAAATTTAACAATGGCGTAACTAATGCTTCCTCCCGCACTAAGGGCAAAGCTAATTACTCGTTTTTCCCATCTGTCTCTCATTCTTTAAAGGCATTTATTTCCCGGAGTTTTTCGTGCTGAGAGCGCCTCCGAATAGTCATTGTGAGAGGCGCTATATAAATTTATGGATACAATACACTACCATACATCTTCTACCATAATTTACATTCAGGGAGATGGATTTGAAGCGATATAACGTCTTGACAAATCGACCTTCGCTGGAGGTCACGGAGAAGAAGTATCGCCTGGATAAAATGATGGCTATCATCGTTGGGTTCGTTCTGACCTTCGGAGTGCTCATCCTCTGGCCTTCCTTGTCCCTCGCTGCTGGCGTAATGGACCTAGCGGCATTCACACACTGGGTATGCTACAGTTTTACAAACAGTTACTTAATCGTAATCGTAATAGCAATTTCTATTCGTTTCATACAGCATAGGTAGCCTATAACGTTAGTCTTTGCACTGTTAGAGTCTACTACTTATAGGATATACTTTGTGGGGCGCGATGGTGTAGTGCAGGGGTGCACAACCTTTTTGGGCCAAGGGCCAGATTGCATTTTAGAAAAGAAGACGAGGGCCGCACATACGATGCACTGAATTTGTGTATGCGTGTAGTGTGTCTGCATGGAGACTTAAGAAAGTGCATTTTAAATATACCTTACAAAAGCAAAACAGCGACTTGGGTAAAATGAGGACAACATTGAAGACTCAATCGGATTCTAAACTCAACTTCTATTTAATTAATCTTTCATAGTTCACATTCATGCTACACAACCAATGAGATGGCTGTGATTGAATGTAATATTATTGAACTACTTTATCTAAGCTTATATTTGGTTGAAATTCTGTCGTTGCAATTTTCAGAATTGAATGATTCCTAGGCCCATCAGTCAAATGTGATCTCATGATCTTGCTGATATTCATGATTGAAAACGTTTGCTCGTGCAAATAATAAATTATGTGCTTCCAAATTATGAAAACAATATTAAAATCATTTCCTTGATTTTTCCATACTTCTCATAACTAAGATTCCTGAAAAATTCCCAACTCTGAGTTTCTTTAAAGGCCATTTTCAGGTCAACTGAACACTGGAGGTCGATGACCTCGAGCTGATACTCGCCAGGAACATCCACTGCCGAACAGGTAAAGGGGTCATGCATAAAATTAAACAGCTCTTTTCTTTGAAGTCTCGGAAGCGGTTAAGAAATTTCTTTTGTAAAGTTTCACATGAATTGTGATAACTTGCAACGTTACACTGGTAGACACAGTATTACAGTAACCCCTTTTGTTAAAGTGAACATGTTTCAAAATGAAGCAGATTTTCAGACTGCAGATGTAAAACGAAGAGCTGTAGTTTCAATTGAAAAGATTGTAACTCTTGAAACAGGTCAGAGGCGAAGTGTTCTTTACTCTGAAGGCAGTGATTCAATACATACATTCAGATGGCCTGTGATAGTAGTTGTTTTGTGCATTGTAACTAGGAAAAAACTTTGTAGAAAACTATAAGTGAATGCGTCAAGATTGTTGTACCGAGCAGTTTCTGACAACATAGAAAGAATGCTGGGATAAACTGTGAAAGTGCAATTCCAATATTCATTAGCATCTGTCATGTGCGTATTCTAATCTACCTACATGAGGCACAGCTCAGGACCTTAGGCTGACGTCTTTTGAGATATTAGGTAATGACGAGACAGTTAATCTGCACCAAGGGAGACTTCACGCAGGTCAGCAAGTTGTCGGGTAGCTAAGCTGGCCGGTTCTAGCGATCTATTATCATTTAAACTTGAAGCAGATATCGACCTACTCCCTGGTAGGTAGGTCACACCTACAGAGATCTAAGAATAATTACGAGGGAGCAACCTTGGGCTATAAAGCCGCTGGTTATAAATACCAAAGAACTTCGAAACAGACAAGATTTAAGCTGTGATTCTTGGTCTTGACATGTTGGGAATAGTACAGTGAATTCTTTAGATAATTTTCTGATTGCGGGCCACTTTCCATTGTCGTTTAAAATTGGACCGAGGGCCGCATATGACGAGTCCGGGGGCCGCGGGTTGTGCACCTCTGGTGTAGTGGGTATGTTCGTTGCCTTGCACACGAAGGGCTGCAGGTTCGAATCCAACTCATGCCGCCACGTAGGGACCTTGGACAAGTCCTTCATTCGCACTTGTTCAGCGCTTCGGCGTGAAACTCCGATGCAGTGTCCGCGCTGTAGTCGGGAGCGCTTATGAGTAGTAATATTGAAGGAGCGCTATATATATGTATAGCAAATGCACATACACACATACGTATAGTGCCAAGTGTTATCCGGAAAGGGTCAATCCATGCAGTTTAAGTGCGTTCAAATGACTTATTTGTATTGATTCAGCCATCTCCGTCAGTGATATGCATTGCTGAACGTGATGGATGCCTTACATGGCTACAGTCAGTTGAATGCGACGTACTCTTGTAATAACCTTTTATCATCTGTTCATAGTATGAATTATAATCATTCAGCGGTTTGTCAGGTTGAGATTAAACTAAGGCAATGCGTTATTATTGCTCAGCAGTTATAACAGTTAACAATCAACAGTCAACAGCCGACAGCTAAATTCAACTCCCTTACTAAATCGCGATCATACGTCAGTACAATGAATTGTAATCATTGGATTGAGTCGGTTTAATATTAAACAAAGATATTTATTTTATTGCTATAAATAGGGCCTAAAAACTGTTCGAGAATTAGGCTATAGATAATTTATCTGAAATATTCTAAACAGCTTCCATTTCGCTGTCTCGATGTAGATTCAAATGATCGCCTGCTACGGTTTTCTCTCCACTGCCTTCCTCATCGTCGCCCCGTTAGTAACGGAGTTGTACGAAACAAGGAAATATCTTCGCGAAAGAAACTCAATCGGAGATGAAGAGATTGACGTCACCGACGGAACGTCACAGGATGACGTCGGCAAAACAACGACGCAGAAGACGGAAGAACAGAGAGCAATTTGAACGCAACAGACAGCAACATAATTAAGTTTTAAATGAGAATTTTTCATGCTCGATGCTATAGGCCTAGTAGTACTGCAGTCTATCCTATGTAGCTTTGAGTAAACTGGTGTCATCCATATAAATGCTAAGTAACTTCCTTGTACAATGGTCCCATCTGGCGGGAACCGGCCCTTCAGGCGTGCCCTTTGCTTTCATAAAAGCTGCAGTATAAATTCTAGTATTTAATTATTTCCTCTTTTTTTATTGCTCCCAAACAATCATACACAAGACAATCTTCAACAGCTGAAAAACAACAAATGTGATAAAAGAAAGCTGAGAAATGTTAATGACAGTGCATGGAAAACAATGGGTAACCCTGAAGGGAAAACAATCCAGCTAGGTGCAGGTCCTACATGCAACAAGATAGTCCCTGTAAGATGTTGGGAGATCAACGATTGGTTGTAGGAAGAACAATAATAATAAAAATATATATATAAATGAACAAAACGAAGCGACAATTAATTTCTGTGACACTAGATTTTTTTGCTATGTGTGCTCGGATTAATTGTTTAAATTGTTATATTATTTGTTGTAATTGCTGTCTTGTTGCTGGTTTCTTTGTTATACTTGCCCAGTTATTGTTTTGTTACCGTAATTGTACTCAGGTCTTATTCTAGCGAGCAGCTGGACACAATTTGAGTAGTTGGGAGAGCAATTTGTGCAGTTGAAAATCAGATTTTGTGCAGCTACTTTTTGTAATTTGGTGCGACCTGGTGGCTGATCGGTAACGCGTCCGCTCACGGAGCAGGAGGTTGCGGGTTCGACTCCGGGTAACGACCTTGGGCAAGTTGTTTACGCACACGTGCCTCTGTCACCAAGCAGTATAATTTGGTACCGGCGTAAGCTGGGAAGTAAACGGCAAGTCCTGTGATACACCGGCCCCGTGTCCAGGACCTTGGGATTCGTCCATTGCCGGCTCAAGGGCCAAGAAAATGAGATGAGCGCCTCACCAACGGGCCTTCGGCCCTCGGATGACTTTACTTACTTTTTGTAAACCTAAATATACATGTATGGCCAGTGAAAGTGGCTAAAAGAGCTATTGGTAAAATTCATAAGATATAAACATCGTGGAAATTCACACTGAATAGATTTGTGGCGTTTAATTTGGGCGATGTGTAGGTTCAGGAAAAGAAGTGATTTGAACTAGGCCCTACATATTATATAAGGCCTATATACGGCGATAAGATAGAGTCTTTCAGGTCAATTCTTTAGTATTGAGTTCTATTTGACCTCGCACTACGGGTCTAGGTCTAACTGAGCAAACTGGTATCACTCTACTTGATAACCACTGGGTAAAAATAATCTTTTCTTATCTATTACTGTGGGGTAATCACAATACAGGCCTATTGACTGTATAGATTTCTTTAACCAATGAAGTTTTCGCTTTGATTATTGTCTGATTAATTTGTGATTCTTGTGAAGCTTTGTGTAATCTTGTTCCTGCTTTAGTTTGCTTGATACACACGGACCAATAAAAAAAGTAAAAAACTGATTGATTTATTGATTGATTGATTGATTTTAAGTGGATTCTGTAAAGGTCACGGGTGTGCATGAAGCAAGAGAGGGAAAGATTTCTCATTTGATCTGAAATGCTTAGGTTCTGATAAAAAATCACACCTAGGCTGCAGACAGAAGGAGGACGACGAGGAGAGGCTGAGGTGGAGGACGACGAGGATGACGAAGAGGAGGACGACGAGGAGAGGCTGAGGTGGAGGACGACGAGGATGACGGGGAGGAGGACGACGAGCAGAGGCTAAGATGGAAGACGACGAGGATGACGAGGAGGAGGACGACGAGCAGAGGCTAAGATGAAAGACGACGAGGGTGACGATGATGAGGACAATGAGGAGATTTTCTGTGAATGTAGCCTATATTCATTCAAGAATTTATATAGCGCTTCTTCAAGGGGACTACTCACAAGCGCTCCCGACTCTAGCGCGGCAAAAAGGACAGTTTTGAGTTTAATAAAAAAAAAAATGTTTCAGTAATAACCCCAGCAAGTAGACGTAGATCCGGTGGGAGCCCATTCCAGACAACTGGGTCAATCACAGAAAAGGCTCTATGCTGCATCGTTGCAGTTCGTGCAAAAGGGACCAATAGTGGTCCCTTCTGTGCAGAACGGAGGGGGCGGCGGTCTTAAGTACTAGTGGAGCAACAAAGCTCTTGCAAGTAGTGTGGGGCAATTCCAAGCTGGCATTGCCTAACTAGGGCAGCAATCCTAAATTCAATGCGCTGCCGAGTAGGAAGCCAGTGTAATGTCTCCAGCATATAGCTGGACACATGATCAAATTTAGGGATAGGCTATGTCCAATTAAACGTGCTGCAGAGTGTATATGAGTGGATGCAGATTCATGGCCTGCTACATAGGCTACATGTATAGGTTGATATTCTAATAAAGTTTTGAGGCCAAGGCTTACCGTTTCAGACGATAATTATAACAGCTCCTTGATTCCATGTGCTATGGAATTCAAACGATGGACGGTTTTCGAGCGATTTTGGGGCAATTATGCCTGATTTCATGCTATGTAATTCGAAAGATTGACCATTTCCGGTGACTTTGGGAGCTTAGGGTGACTTTTAGAGCAGCGCCAGAAAATCTTGAGTATACTGGGGCTGGATATCCAAGAGTTCGCTGTTTTTGAGAAGCAGGTCAGAAATGTTTCTGGCCGCGCAACAGTGGCGTAGCCAGTAATTTTTTCATGGGGGGCAGTGGGGTGGCAGCTTAAAATGATGTGGTGGCTACCGTTGGCAATTAAAGCGTGCATCGGCATCGGTATATTGCCATAGACTATGTATTTTTAGATTTTGGATGTATTACAGTATTGGACATAATACGCAAGCAAGCCTCACTAGCTTGTCTGCCCCACAGTGCACTATAGTGGCATGTCCCACTTTCCCATCACCCACCCTATAGGAAGTTGTATAAAAAATAAAATAAGTCAGAAATTATATAACATTGTTTAATTCTTTATCACTCGTAAGAGTAAAAAGTAAAACAAACGCAGGGATTGGGGGGCAGCTGGGGGGCAGCCCTTTCATTTGGGGGGCGGCTGCTCCCCTGCCCCCCCGTAGTTACGCCACTGCCGCGCAAGGTCTGCTTAAAATGCCATCGAGAATCCTGCAATCCAGCCTGATTTGAATGCTATGTAATTCGAAAGATTAACAGTTTCCCGTGACTTTGGAGGCTCAGGGTGACTTTTAGAGCAGCACCAGAAAATCGTGAGTACCGAGGCTGGACACCCAAGAGCTCACTGTTTTTGGAGAGCGGTTCAGAAATTTTGTTGCCACGCAAAATCTGCCTACAATATCATCGAGAATACTGCCATCCAGCCTGATTTGAATGCTATGTAATTCGAAAGATTAACCGTTTCCCGTGACTTTGGAGGGTCAGGGTGACTTTTAGAGGACAATCAGGTTCCATCACCCAACCACCACCATCACCGACAACCACCGTAGCACCACGCTGTCTCCTCGGCTTGACCTCCCCGGATTTTGACCTGGCACCGGAACGAAAACGGCAGCTCTGGCTATTGCGGACTTGATTTGATATATCGCCGGTGAATAAGCTGGTCTCCCTGACGTGGCTTTTGTGGGCGCTGAGAAATTCTCGAAGATTTACATTACATTACATTACATTACATTATATGGAGCAGCACCAGAAAATCGTGAGTACCGAGGCTGGACACCCAAGAGCTCACTGTTTTTGGGGAGCGGCTCAGAATTTTTTTTGCCACTGCCTACAATGTCATCGAGAATACTGCCATCCAGCCTGATTTGAATGCTATGTTATTCGAAACATTAACCGTTTCCCGTGACTTTGGAGCCTCAGGGTGACTTTTAGAGCAACACCAGAATATCGTGAGTACTGGGGTTGGATACCGAAGAGCTCACTGTTTTTGAGGAGCGGCTCAGAAATTTTGTTGCCTCGCAAAATCTGCCTACAATGTCATCGAGAATACTGCCATCCAGCCTGATTTGAATGCTATGTAATTCGAAAGATTAACCGTTTCCCGTGACTTTGGAGCCTCAGGGTGACTTTTAGAGCAGCACCAGAAAATCGTGAGTACTGGGGGTTGGATACCGAAGAGCTCACTCTTTTTTGAGGAGCGGTTCAGAAATTTTGTTGCCTCGCAAAAGCTGCCTACAATGTCATCGAGAATACTGCCATCCAGCCTGATTTGAATGCTATGTAATTCGAAAGATTAACCGTTTCCCGTGACTTTGGAGGCTCAGGGTGACTTTTAGAGCAGCACCAGAAAATCGAGAGTACCGAGGCTGGACACCCAAGAGCTCACTGTTTTTGGGGAGCGGCTCAGAAATTTTTTTGCCACTGCCTTCATCGAGAATACTGCCATCCAGCCTGATTTGAATGCTATGTAAATTTTTTTTTTCCTCAACCAAAACAACACACAAACATGATACAATTATGGCAGTGAATAATACATTAACATGAATTTGGTGAAGAGGGGGAGACCCAGAAGGGATGTAAAATCCCGCTAATAGGGCCACCCATAATACATGTAAAATATAAAAGAAAAACATGACAGAACATTCAATTGCAGGAATAAAAAAATGATGAGGAAGAGAGAAAAACAAATTAAGCAATCGACATTTCTGTATATAACGAGAAAAACAACTCTTAACTAATGACTTAACTAAAGACTTAACTAAGGGCTTGGCGAAACCACTGAGCAGAAACCTTAACCATTACATATCAGGAAGTGTTTTAAGTAGATAAAGGCGAAGTTTATGCTTAAATAATCTTGTGTTAGGTAGGGAATGAAGATGTGTAGGGAGAGAGTTCCAACATTGGGAGCCAGTATATTGTATAGAGAATCGACGAGTATTATTATGTGCGTAGGGAAGGTCATAAACAGTTAATTTTCTAGTTGAATAAGAGTGGCGATCAGAGGTAAGGTTAAAGAAATCATTAAATACAAGTGGTAATAGGCCATGGTTATAACGGTACATAAACTCTCCTATTTGCAAGTGCCTAATTTGATCGATCTTTAATAATCCAAATTCTTTGAAATACAGAGCGGTGTGGGCTCGGCGAGGAATATTAGCTATAAAACGGATTGCATATTTTTGAAGGGTGACTAGTCTGATAAAATTAGATTTGTAAGTAGACGTCCAAATTAAATTACAGTAGGTTAAATAAGGATAAATAAGAGAATAGTATAGCATAGACAGGATAGAGACAGGAATCAGTTTAGATGAGCGAAATAGCACACCAACAGTCTTAGCAATTTTGCTAGAGATATTATTGATGTGTTCCTTCCAATTTAGATGCTGGTCAATGTATACGCCCAAAAATTTTGTGGATGTTACTTGGGTGATAGGAGTCCCTTCAATAAGTAGAATAGGAAGTTCATTGGGATATTTTTTCTTATGGGATCTGAAGAGGATGTAGTTGGTTTTATCCAAATTTAGAGTAAGTTTATTTGATCGAAACCAATCAACGACTCGGTGAAGCTCAGAATTAACAGTATCGAATAGGGTATCAATAGATTTATCAGAATGAAATAAGTTGGAATCATCAGCAAATAGTACAAAATACATAGAAGGCGATACATTAGGTAAATCATTAATATAGATTAAAAATAAAAGAGGTCCAAGATTAGATCCTTGAGGGACACCGTGAGAAATGAGTTGTAGATCAGAAGTGCAATTGTTAACAGAAACTAGTTGAAAACGATTTTCAAGATAGCTAACAAACCATTGTAATTGTGTCCCTCTAATTCCATAGTTATAAAGTTTTTTGATCAAAATTCGAAATTCGAAAGATTAACCGTTTCCCGTGACTTTGGAGCCTCATGGTGACTTTTAGAGCAGCACCAGAAAATCGTGAGTACTGGGGTTGGATACCGAAGAGCTCACTGTTTTTGAGGAGCGGCTCAGAAATTTTGTTGCCTCGCAAAATCTGCCTACAATGTCATCGAGAATACTGCCATCCAGCCTGATTTGAATGCTATGTAATTCGAAAGATTAACCGTTTCCCGTGACTTTGGAGGCTCAGGGTGACTTTTAGAGCAGCACCAGAAAATCGTGAGTACTGGGGTTGGATACCGAAGAGCTCGCTCTTTTTTGAGGAGCGGTTCAGAAATTTTGTTGCCTCGCAAAAGCTGCCTACAATGTCATCGAGAATACTGCCATCCAGCCTGATTTGAATGCTATGTAATTCGAAAGATTAACCGTTTCCCGTGACTTTGGAGGCTCAGGGTGACTTTTAGAGCAGCACCAGAAAATCGTGAGTACCGAGGCTGGACACCCAAGAGCTCACTGTTTTTGGGGAGCGGCTCAGAATTTTTTTTGCCACTGCCTACAATGTCATCGAGAATACTGCCATACAGCCTGATTTGAATGCTATGTAATTCGAAAGATTAACCGTTTCCCGTGACTTTGGAGGCTCAGGGTGACTTTTAGAGCAGCTCCAGAAAATCGTGAGTACTGGAGTTGGATACCGAAGAGCTCACTGATTTTGAGGAGCGGTTCAGAAATTTTGTTGCCTCGCAAAATCTGATTACAATGTCATCGAGAATACTGCCATCCAGCCTGATTTGAATGCTATGTAATTCGAACGATGGACGGTTTTCGAGTGATTTTGGGAGCGTAACGAATCATCTGCTTTTATGTGACTTTAGCACAACCCGATTGCCGCTGTGCCCTCTAAGGTCTCGAGATGTTTGGCGTCTATATAGATTACGCTGAAATAAGCTCGTGATTTCAGTCCATTGTCACAAAGAACACCTAGCCTAGACCTGCCTATTCCTAGCATTGCATGATTCAACGTACCGTTTGAGTCTGTAGTAATAATATTGGTCCACTAATCTAAGTCTTTGTGTGATCAGTCTCTATCATGAACATCTCTTGTCAGCGACTTGATCGGACTATTATAAGCAATACAATGCTGATTCCCTCTCGTTGCATTGTTTTGTATGCTCATACTCGTAGAGTTGATTAGAAAACACGACACCTGCCATCAACATCACGATTTGACGCCTCTAAACACGTGTTTCAAACTTATTTAGGAGCCTATTATATTTTTACGTCCTGGGCACGACGTTAAACTGCATCCATCCTCTGCCACGGGGAACCAGCAACTTCCCTGTGCCGGTCCTAAGCCCGGATAAAATGAGGAAGGTTTTCCAGATGGGTGGAGATACTCTGGCAGTAAAAGACCAAGACCATTGAAATCTGCAAAAGCCACGGCACAAGTGACAGCGACCCAGATGCTTCAAGGTGTCATGGTGTGGAGCTGACATGCACAGGCCGGTCAGTACAGACCAGTGGAGAGAGTCGGGGGGAGAGAGCGTGGGACACATACGGGCATTGACCCAGGTTGTCCTTCGTGCCTCTCTCCCAATATTCTCTTCATCAGACAAGGTGGTCTAGCTGGTTCAAGATGTTAATGGTATGGACCTGCAGACCGGACAGGTTGAAGATGGGCAACATGACGCGAGACAGATTCAAACAGAGAGTGGCGCCGGACACCTACGGGCGTTTAGCCCAAGGATTTCGATGATGATGATGATGATTATATTTTTAGGCCTAATCTTCCACACAGCGCACGTGCGGTTATGGGCTCCAAACACACAACGAAAGCAATTATCCGTAGCACGGTATATATACTTCGTCCAATTTATTGACGCTATCTCTTTAACATAATGCTAACACGAGACATTGATGTTTGTAGTGTATTTATATGATCTGTGCAGCTTCAGTCAGTCACTGATGTCATCAGAGATAACAAGTAGAAAACTTGTGACGGGAGACAAATTCTGGAAGAAAAACAGGTATATGAACGCGGTTTCTATAATTAGATGGCGGTAACGTAAGGCCACATATCAGTTGGCCTACTACATGTAGCCTATAGGCCTAGGAGTTACATGTAACTACAATTTCGAATTAAGAGCCTACAGTCTAAGTTAAACTTTCGATGATAGGCCTTTATGCCGTTGACATGAAACGGAATATCCCTCCTGAAAGCTATCCGGAGGGATGAATTAATCTATCCCCCGGATGGAATTAACCGGTCTATACTATCCGGAGGGATAAACCATTCTATCCCCTTTTTTGAAAAATGCGCATAATAAAAAAAATTATGCTGTAATCAAAATTTAAAGTGACTCTAATTGTTTTAAGTGTCCTAAGCAATGCTCAGATAAAGGCAACTCAAATTTATTTAGTGATTCTGAGTGTTTTAAAGTGTTTTAAATGTTTTAAGTGCTCTAAAAACAGGGCAAAACAAATTATCTAGTAGGAATAAACATACCTGTTAGTGTCATTGTTGAAGAAGAAAATCAATTTGCAAAGAAAAATACACACGGAAGCGGTTTTTTCGACTTTTTTTCATTTGGGGGATACACTTAATACGGGGGATACTCTATTTCGTGACACCGTTCGTGATCGTAATCGAATGCTCAAATTTGTATAGCGCCACTTCAAGGTTGATTGAGTGCGGGGCCCCAGTTTATTAACGAGCGATGCGTCATCGTGTCAGAGAAATGTGAGAGACGAGACCTGGATACATTTTAAAGTTCACTAAATGGCTCAATTTTGTTTCAAGCAGAATAAAACCGTTTAGCTTTCGTCAATGCTTCGTTCCGATCTTCCTTCCTTTATTCTCTCTTTACCTCCTTCCAACCGTCCATCCTTCTTTCTTTCCTTCCCAGCACCTTATCTCGATATATAGGGCCCATAAAATGACGATTCAAGCTCAGTTGCCGTGGAGAGGTCAGACTATTGGAGACAGAGAGAGAGAGAGAGAGACATACATACAGACAGACAGACAGACACAGACAGACAGAGACACAGACAGACAGACAGAGACACAGACAGACAGACAGAGACACAGACAGACAGACCTTTACTTCCTCTGTCTGGTTTTCTGGCTCTGGCTCTGGCTCTCTCTCTCTCTCCTCCTTCTCCTCATCATCATTATCATCATCGTCATCATCGTCATCATCATTATCATATCTAACAACCATGACCATTAACCGTGATTGCAGAATTGTGGAAAAATAACTGGGGGCAGGGTGGACTATTCTCCACTTGGTATTGGGGTGTTAACTATTGACTATAATTGAAGATGATGAATTCGACACCTGAGAGCAGTTGGAACATCAACGGCAGCAGCAGGGGTGTTGACCTTGACCCGCTGACTGTGCCTGCGTCCCTGACCTTGACACAGGGATATCTGATCTTCGTCGGAACCTCTCTCTTCTCATTCATCGTCGCAAAGGTTTCGCTCAGCATCCGCAGAAACGTCTTTCTCGATCAGGTACACGTGACAATTATTGTGACAGTTGTGACAGTTGTAACAATTGTGACAATTATTGTGACAATTGTGACAATAATTGTGACAATTATTGTGACAATTATGACAATAATTGTGACAATTATTGTGACAATTGTGACAATTATTGTGACAATTATTGTGACAATTGTGACAATAATTGTGACATGCCAATGCATAGATATCATTACGGCAGGCCTATTCATAGGAGCGAGTCACCATCAAGTTCCCAATATTGGTCATTTTATCAACCGATTGCAATGACTTTACGACGTGATATAAATGCCAAGAAAAGCATTGTTATGGTCAAGAGGACCTGGTGATGATGATGATGATGATGATGATGATGACGATGATGATGATGACGATGACGATGAAGACAATAATGATGAAGACAATAATGATGATGTTGTTGTTGTTGATTGATGACGATGACGATTACGATGACGACGACGACGACTACAATGATGACGATGCTGCTGCTGCTGATGATGATGATGGTGATGACCATGATGATGATGATGATGTTGATAAGAATCTATCTTGATCAAAATACGACATGCTAGAGAATGCTTTTGGCCTACTATTATAAGTCTACCTATTTAAGTCTTCTTAATTCTTCGATCACAATGTCTGCATGCATCCATTTACCAACCTGCAATGCTATACAGTATACATGTACATGTAAGTAGACTTAGCCTATTATAGTAGGCCAAAAGCTTTCTCTAATCTGTCGTATTTTGACCAAGATAGATTCTTATCAACATCATCATCATCATCATCATCGTCATCATCATCATCATCATCAGCAGCAGCAGCAGCAGCTGCATCGTCATAATCGTAGTCGTCGTCGTCGTCATCGTCATCGTAATCATCGTCATCAATCAACAACAGCAACATCATCATTATTGTCTTCATCATTATTGTCTTCATCGTCATCATCGTCATCATCATCAATTCATCATCATCATCATCATCATCATCATCATCATCATCATCATCATCATCATCATCTTCGTCGTCATCGTCATCGTCATCGTCATCGTCGTCGTCGTCGTCGTCGTCGTCGTTTTCGTCGTCGATGCGTGGAACGCTCCCCCCGCTGTCATATGACATAGACAGCACTTCTAGAGCAGTCTGTGATGCATCATCATGTAAGTGCGCGTAACGACCTACCATAATTACGATGTTAATCCATACAATCGTTCATTTATTCGGTCGTAAATTTGATATTTAAACCATGGGCGGAGTTTATCAGGGGCTAGTGGGGGCTAAAAAGTCGAAAAAATCGCTTCCACGCGTATTTTTTTTCAAATTAATTGTCATCTGCTTTGTTTTGACCAATGACACTAACAGGTATGTTTATTCCTACTAGATAATTTGTTTTGCCCTTCTTTTAGAGCACTTAAAACATTTAAAACACTTAAGAACACTCAGAGTCACTAAATAAATTCGAGTTGCCTTTATCTGAGCACTGCTTAGGACACTTAAAACAATTAGAGTCACCTACAATTTTGATTACAGTATAATTTTTTTTATTATGCGCATTTTTCAAAAAAGGAGATAGAATGGTCTATCCCCCGGATAGTATGGACCGGTTAATTCCATCCGGGAGATAGATGAATTCATCCCCCCGGATAGTTTTCAAGGGGGATAGAATATCACGTGACACCGTTATTAATTTTGTTATCTTTAAAATGGCATAAATGACACAAATTGCATTATATAAATACTCAGCACGGGCCATAAAAGTTGCTGGGCCCCTGTGCATTTCCCCTCTGCCACATCTCGACGATCTTGTGTTCATAACTTTGACTGGTGTTGACTGTTCCTTCAAGGACAACGTAGACAGGGACTTCGACGCCGGAGGAAGGGCTTCCGCTGGACTGGTCGCATCCAAGGTCATCTCGGTCGGGTTGTGGCCAGCCAGCTTTCTCCAGTCGTCGACGGCAGCATCACTGGTACGTCCGACTCCAGTGCCAGATATAAATGCGCTGCATAAATTTAATTCTTTAGTTAATTTATTTATTCATTCATTCGCTAATTAATTAATTCATTCATTCGCTAATTCATTCATTCATTCATTCATTCATTCTTTCGTTCAATCATTAATTAATTAATTAATTAATTAATTAATTAATTAATTCAATCGTTTATTCATTCATTCAGTCATTCATTGATTCATTCAATCATTCGTCCGTTCGTTCGTTCGATTTCGTCCGTCCGTCCGTTCGTTCGTTCGTTCGTTCATTCATTCATTCATTCATTCATTCGTCCATTCGTCCATACATTCATTCATTCATGCATTAATTAATTAATTAATTCATTCATTCATTCATTTATACATGCACACGTGCATCCATGCATTGCATACTTAAGTAGGTAGGTACGTGCGTATACGTACGTAGGGGGGCCGGGGCTAGAAGACTTAGAAGTAACGGAGCAGGTTGTAACAGCATGTAAATAACGCAAACTGAAATTCAGGAAACCAGCGTTTGTTTCCCATCGTTTCCGACCTATGATACCTTTTGTGTCCGTTGATCGTGATTTTCGCCCCTTATGCAAGTAGACTAGCTTTGTCTACGCGCATTGATTTCCTCACTGGAAGCGTGTGGAGAGCGATAATCTTACTTAGTGTTGATCAATACGATGCTTGTTTGTATATATTACATGACAGATGGAAAATCTCGTTGCCTGACGTGGCATTTGAGAATTCTATTTAATCGTCTTAGGCACGTGATCGGGGTAGGGTGTAACATTTTCCACGGGGCTGCAGGTTGTGGCACCGCTGCAACTTGCCGCAGAGCAACGTTCAATGTTTCAAGTGCCTGCTTTGACTGGCACCCTGCCGCAATGCTTCTAACATTCTAACTACTACGGATTCAGCTCAAACAGTGATACAGATGTTGTAGAGTGTAGACCTTTATGTATTGCGCATAATTATTATATGCATGGTGGGCCAAAAAAAGACCCCCCTAGGTTTTTTGCCAATAGCTTGGCCAGAAGTAAGAGTTTTGAAATGGAATTTTACAGGCTTAGAGACAATTCATATTTACACATGATGGCCAGATTTCAATAACATATTTCAAACAGAACAAAAGTTATACCTCTTTTAGTGAACCCAACCATAGTTTTTTGACGATTCAAAAATGCGACGCAACAAAAAGCAAAAAAACAATCTAATTATTCTGGCCAATATCTTGGCCAAAAGTAAGAATATCGATATAAAATTTTACAGGCTTAAAGACAATTCAAATCTGCACATGGCGGTCAGATTCCATCAAAATATTTCAAACAGAACAAAAGTTATACCACTTTTAGGGAGGTCACCCTCCATTTTTTGACGATTCAAAAACGAAACGCAACAGAAAAAGTAACATAAACACGATCTTTTTCTCATCTGAAATAATTGGTATCAAATAGCTTTGATATTGCCAGATGATCATTATTATTACTATTTAAAAGAGAAACAGGGTACCAGCGTAGCTGCGCGTCACTGAGAAGTCACTTGGCAAGATGACAATCAAATTGATAAATAAGGAATCTATCAGATTAATCAACAGGTCCATCAAGAACTTTGCAAAGAGACTCAAAAGAAGTTTTGGCATAGGTGGTGGGCACATTGAACACAAGTTGTGAAGCACTACCAAGTTTATTTGACAACAGTTATTTGAGATGAGAATTAATAAAATCGTGTTTGTTTTACTTTTTGTTGCGTTTCGTTTCTGAATCGTCAAAAAACGGTAGGTGGCCTCACTAAAAGCGGTATAACTTTTGTTGTGTTTGAAATATTTTGATTAAATCTGACCATCATGTGTAGATATGAATTGTCTTTGAGCCTACAAAATTTCATTTCGAAATTCTTACTCCTGGACATGATATTGGCAAAAAACCTAATTTTTTGCGTTTAGTTTTTGAATAGTCAAAAAACTGGGGGTGGCCTCACTAAAAGTGGTGTAGCTTTTGTTGCGTTTGAAATATTTTGATGAAACCTGGCCATCATGTGTAAATATGAATTGTTTATAAGCCTGTTAAATTTCATTTCAAAATTCTTGCTTCTAGCCAAGATATTGGCAAAAAACTAAGGGGGTCTTTTTTGGGCCCACCCTGTACATATATATATATATATATACAGTATTATTATACACACATATATATGTTTAACCCCCGTGCATTGCATATATATATATATTAGGGTGTGTCTAAAAATTAAAATGTCGATGTTAATAACGACCAATATATTTTTGTGTTCCACCTTCAGAAATATAGTTACCTGCCAAATTAGAAGAAAATGGGAATAGATTTAGGACTTGCTCAAAGACCTGGAAGAACAGCCACTTAGGCGACATTGTGACACATTGTAATTTTCACAGATCAAAGCAAATTTGAACACATAAACATCAGATATAAGGCAAAATCCAAAGAAATACTGTAAGTTGTCATAGTTTATTCCTCTTAGGACATTTGAAAAATCTGGCTTTACTTGACTATTGCAGAACAAATTGTTTCTCCCCCTTATTTCTGACCAGGACTTTATTGAAGGACTGGATAAAAGTCACCCTGCCAGATCATTCGTCACTCATAGGTGGGGTCAGATATGATGACTCAAGTATGGATTCCCCTTTGGGCTTCATTGTTTCAGGTACATTCAGATGAAATATCACTTCGCGTGAGACTAAGTTGCTGTCACAGAGAGTGACACTTCAAGTAAATGATTCCAAACTTTTTCAGAGTAGGATGGTCGAGATTATCCTCTCTGTGCTCTGACGTTGCTTATTGGAAAATTGATAACTGAAAAGCCACAACTTGATCATGTAAATCGCATATGACATCCAACGCCCTCTGTGAAATGCACCTGGTTACCTGAACTTTATTCTCTTGGTGGAATTCATCTGTGGAAAACGACTATTAGATCTAATAGCTCTTGACTATAGACTTCCAATACTGGAGTCCCTGCAGAATCATGCAGTGAAACACTTTTCCAGAGCAATTTCAGATACATGGTATCGATGGCAAGGTTCAAGAGGTCCTTTCCTAATTTCGCTTCCAGATTCATCCATATGCCACCCTTGCAACTCGTTTTACTCCCCACTGTGTCAAAACACATGGCCAGGATTTTGTCTTCCAATCTCCAGCTTCAGATCTCAACCAACAAGAATCTGGCATGACAGTAGCTGTCACTGATTGGAGTAAGACAATGGCCAATAGTTTGGTAGCATCCTTTTGAAATATACCATTGTAACATCTGGCATGATCTTGTCATTCAAGTGAAGAGTAAGGGGAAACTGTGGCTCAGAAGAATCTCTGCTGCCAGGGCTGCAAGATCATCTCTCCCAAATAGAAAAGTACAATTGGTACTCTCTCTTATAGGTTGCCATCCAGACTCTGATTCCTTGGTGTAGGCGTAAATTGATTAGTACCTTGCATCAGTGGCGTAGCCAAGAATTTCTGATGGGGGTTTGGGGTTCTTATGGCCTGGCCGGATGCCCTTTCTGACACCAAACCAACAGTGTTACAGTAAATAACAAGGGGATGAAGTAACAAAGAGAATAAAGTAAGAAAAACAATTGTTATATACTATAAACAATTGTTTGGTTTTTCTTATTTAAGTGGATAAATATTTTTTTTAAATTTCCTAAGCCAATGGGGGGTTTTAACCCCCGAAACCCCCTTGGCTACGCCACTGCCTTGCATGGGAACCTCTCCTTTGTAAAGACAGCTTCGTGTATCCGAAGTAATATCAGTACTGCCTATCAACTAATTCTCAGCTTTTTGTAATAAATTTTGCATTGCGCCTGCTATATGATACAAGAATGAAAAGCACCACTTTTTGCAACAAATGACCAGTGACAAAGACAACGTCATACCAGTTACGACATGATCATGACTGTTTATTTGTTGAGAACTAGTCACTGAGAAGGGTTCTATAGCATGCAGCTCGCATGTATTTATATCGTATATTGTAATGCTTGCAATGCAACCGAGTTCCTAACTTCAGTCCTCTTGAGCAAGTCCTAAATGTTCAGCTATCGAGATATAATTTCAGATATTCAGTTTACACATGAATTGGCACAATAATTTCACTTGGTCGTTAAAAAATCTTTTATTTGAAAATTTCACATGTACCTTAAAAACACCCTAATATATATATGTATATATATATAGGATAACTACTATTAACTAGCCAACCAGTAGCCTACCAGACACTGTTGCGAAACGGATCTGATTCCTTTGTTTGTCTGATGGTAGTACGGCATAAGTGGATCGCTGTGGTACGCGTTAGCTGCTTCCATCCAGCTTTTCCTCTTCTCCATTCTCGTTGTCCAGTTCCGCATCCGTGCTCCCGGTGCAAAGACCTTCCTCCAGGTCATCAGGGCTCGTTTCGGAAGGGCAGCTCACCTTACCTACTGCGTCTCTGCCCTCGCCACCAATCTATACGTCACCGCTCTACTGATGCTTGGTAAGCAAGAGTGTCGTCACACGCACACACGCACACGCATACACACACCAACACGCACGCCAACACACACACACACACACACAAAGACACGCACGCACAAACACACCCACACACGCACACACACAAACACGCACTCAGACACAGACACACACACGCACACACACACACGCACATACACACACACACACAAATACACACACAAACACACAGACACACTGACGTATTTACAGGCAGTTCTCGTTTCATATCAACTGGGTCGGTCGGCGAACATTCATTCATTAATTGAGTTTGTATAGCGCCTCTTAAAGGGAACTACACAGAGACGCTCCCAATCCCAGAGCGGAAAATAAAACTGTCTTAAGATGAGAGAGAGGAATGAATGAGAAGCAGTTCTAAAAAGGGAGAGGAGCGTCAAGGGGAGGCCATTCCAGGTCGATAGTCCTATACTGCCGAGAAGGCACGGCTCTGCATTGTGGAGATATAAGCGGAAAAGGGATTGAGAGCATACTTTGTTCAAACGAACAAAGGGAGCGGAAGTGGCGAGCACTAAGAATAGGGTTACAGAGCTCAATTTTTTTGTATAGTTGTAGGTCCATCTGTCTGGAATAGTCTCCCGTTGGACTGATACGTCAGTTTTTTACAGACTCCTTGAAACTGCAGTTTTTGTTGTATCACCGTGGATGAACTGGGAGCACCTCCGAGTGGACTTCTTGAAGGCGCGCTATCTTAATTCTTGAAATGAACGAATGAATGAATACGGCATATTATGTTTTAACTACTGTAGGATGTGCGTACATGCTGTCGAGCCTGGTTGAAGGCTTCAGCGTGGAGCTATCGACCTGCCTGGTAGCAGCTACCGTCTCGACCTACACGTTCGTGGGCGGACTGGGCGCCGTGCTCTACGTGTCCTACTTCAACACAGCCATTACGATGCTGCTCATCATGGCGTTTTTCTTCAGGGTCTTCTACAGTCCGACACCCGACAATCCGTTAGGTACATAAGGGTATTAGGGTGGAATTAGATATTCAAATCCCAAATGCAATTGCAAACTTTTTAACTGTTACAGAAATATCAGCGTAAACAATCGAGGTCTGTAGGTTACGTTGGGCTACATGTATATTTTGTGCATTTTGCGATCATGTCAGCTGGGTAAAACTCAAATGGAAACCTAGAAGTTTTTCTGACTACGCTACTGTCTAGTTATGAACGCAATAATATTTTTTCTCGCATTAGGAAACGCAGTAGGCATACGCTGCAAACTATTTTTGGCTTATCTGTAAGTCTATGTGTAGGCCGATCCAGGGTGAAAATTACCGGGTGTTGGGAGTTTCACTCGCCAGTCTTTCTTAGAGCTCATAGTTAAGTTACTAAAGCCTTTTTCACACCCCAATTCCAAGTGGACAATGGTCAGCCCCCAGTTATTTTTCCACAAATTCTTGCACTGGGTTCATCGCGTGCTTTGACACATCGAACAACTGCTGTCGATCCATGGTGCCTTTAGCCAACTCTACGCTGATGACACACAGGCATACATGCATTGCCTCTCACCTAATGCTTCCTCTACAGTCAAGGCTATGAGTCAGGTGCTCATTGCCCTGAGAGCATGGATGGCATCAAACCGTCTTAGACTAAACCCTGCTAAAACCAAATTCATTTGGCTGGGCTCCAGGCAGCAGCTGTCTAAGCTTAATCTGATTCACCTCTCTACTGAATATCCCGACTATACTTTCTCCACCCCAGTCCGTGACCTTGGCGTTGTGTTAGACCAGGAACTTACTTTTGTAACCTACCTCACATTAATCGTCTCAGTCGCTCCTGTTTCTATCAGCTGCGCCAGCTTCACACTGTCGCTCGCTCTCTCTCTCAACTGGCACTGCAACTACGCATGTATATTCCTTTGTCTCAGCTCGTCTTGACTATTGCCTATCCCTTTATGCTGCTATAGGCAGAGTTAGCAATTTGAATTAATATAATTGCAATCGTGTTTTTAAATTTTACAGCCTAAGTCAAGAGTGCATGTGAATCAAATAGGTGGCTTTTCATTCCGTTGGCTCTATATCGAGAACAGAATCAAATTCAAGATCATCGGGTTACGTTAAATTACATCTCATGCAATTTGTCTACTTACTCTTACCTACTTATCTACCTACTTCTTACTCACTCACATCTTACGTGTTCCTCAGGATCGATAGAGAAAATCTACTGGGCCGTGAATAATTCCATTGGACCCGCAGGAAACAGGGATCACAGTTATCTAACGACGTTTTCCTATGACGGATTACTTTACGGAGTCATTGCCGTTGTCGGTAAGTTATCAGTAGCGGCGCTAGAGGGGTAGGGGCGCTAAGCCCCCCCCCCCCTAAAAAAGGCCATCCATTTTTTCCCATGTAAAAATAAAATATTTGCACGATTAACCCCCTTTAGTCCTCCCCCAAATAACTGTAAAGGTACGCACGAGGTTTGACAGACAGTTCGGCGGATTATGAAAAAGGACCATTTTCGAAGATTTCGATCAAATGACTAAAAAATGGACAATTTTCTTCGGATTTTGGTCAATGAAAAAAACGTCGTCAGAAATTTTGGCCACTGAAAACGGAAAAATTTGTCGCAAGAATCCAGGCCCTCCAGAACGAAAATCCTGGCGACGCCATTGCAAGTAATTATGTGCCTATTAATCAATAAGTAGGTGTGTATGTATGTGTGTATGTATGTATGTAATTGAATAAAAAGATGAACACCATTAGGATGACAACTCTCGACTATGTGCGTCGAGAGTATCATCCCATGGTGTTGAAGATTGAACAAGGCTGAAGAAGATTGAACAAGGCTGAAGAAGATTGAACAAGGCTGAAGGAGATTGAACATGGCTGAAGAAGATTGAACAAGGCTGAAGAAGATCGAACAAAGCTGAAGGAGATTGATCAAGGCTGAAGGAGATTGAACAAGGCTGAAGGAGATTGAACAAGGCTGAAGAAGATTGAACAAGGCTGAAGAAGATCGAACAAAGCTGAAGGAGATTGATCAAGGCTGAAGGAGATTGAACAAGGCTGAAGGAGATTTAACATGGCTGAAGAAGATTGAACAAGGATGAATGAGATTGAACAAGGCTGAATGAAATTGAACAAGGCTGAAGGAGATTGAACAAGGCTGAAGGAGATTGAACAAGGCTGAATGAGTTCGAACAAAGCTGAAGGATTTTGAACAAGGCTGAAGGAGATTAAACAAGGCTGAAGGAGATTGAACAAGGCTGAAGAAGATTGAACAAGGCTGAAGGAGATTGAACATGGCTGAAGGAGATTGAACAAGGCTGAATGAGATTGAACAAGGCTGAATGAGATTGAACAAGGCTGAAGGAGATTGAACAAGGCTGAAGAAGATTGAACAAGGCTGAAGAAGATCGAACAAAGCCGAAGAAGATTGAACAAGGCTGAAGAAGATCGAACAAAGCTGAAGGAGATTGATCAAGGCTGAAGGAGATTGAACAAGTCTGAAGGAGATCGAACAAAGCCGAAGAAGATTGAACAAGGCTGAAGAAGATCGAACAAAGCCGAAGAAGATTGAACAAGGCTGAAGAAGATCGAACAAAGCTGAAGGAGATTTAACAAGGCTGAATGAGATTGAACAAGGCTGAAGGAGATTGAACAAGGCTGAAGGAGATTTAACAAGGCTGAAGAAGATTGAACCAGGCTGAAGAAGATTTAACAAGGCTAAACAACTTTGAACATGGCCTAACAAGATTGAGCAATGCAGAGCGACCGACAGACGTGCAAACACACAGACATGTGCAATTGTACATGTAGATATGCGTACTATACAGACAGGTAGTTGCGTAGACTAAAACTGTATAGGATCTATATTAAAGGCCTCTACATGTACCTACCGGTAGTTCTTCCTACAAACTAGTCTAATCTGTTTCGCAGTTCCTGCAGAGACAAAAACTTTAGCATGTTTGAATGCATTTCGGCGCAAGCGCAGCTGTCTTGAAAACATTGCATGCGCATTCTGGCGAAGAAAAGTAGCATCAGCGGAAGTAATCAGGTCTTGGGACTATAGTGACTGGAGTCAATTAGGCCCTAATTAGTAGCTTGGTTGCAATCAGAACTCACCTGCATAGGCATGCGAGGCGGGGGTCCAGGGGGCAAATTCCCCCCAAAATTTCGGGCAAATGTGTTTTTCGGGCAAAAAAGGGATGGGCAAAACATTTTCGGAATTTTTTTTCGGGCAAAACAGGTGCGAGAGGGGTTTTTCGGGCACGCAGGGTTAAAAAGGTCGTCAGATTTTTCGGACGGGAAAATCCTAAGAATTTTGGGCGGATGACTAAAAAAAAGGTCGTCAGATTTTTCGGTCGGGAAATCCTAAGAATTTTGGGCGGATGACTAAAAAGTCGGATTTTTCGGGCAAAAAAAATTTATTTTGCCCCCCACTGCCGAAATGTCCCGTACGCCTATGCTCACCTGATTTATATAAATGTAGATGACGACTGAGATTAGTGATTAGTGAGATTAACGGATGTGTGACCGTGACGTACATCTAAACAGGGAGAAAGAAAGGAGAAATGACTCGTTGCGATGGCAAGACACATACGCGCTGAGACTTCATAGTGGCCTGCATAAATGCAATGCAATACGATAGCCAGGTGATAATCCCCTACCTACAGAGTTCAGAGGTACATACATACAGACATGACAACAGAAAACTGAGCGAAAAATTCTAGGGATCGTGGTGAACCTTTTACAGTATGTATGTATGTATGTATGTATGTATGTATGTATGTATGTATGTATGTATGTATGTATGTATGTATGTATGTATGTATGTATGTATGTATGTATGTATGTATGTATTATGTATGTATGTATGTATGTATGTATGTATGTATGTAGGTATGTATGTATGTATGTATGTATGTATGTATGTATGTATGTATGTATGTATGTATGTATGTATGTATGTATGTATGTATGTATGTATGTATGTATGTATGTATGTATGTATGTATGTATGTATGTATGTATGTATGTATGCATGCATGCATGAGCTTATTCCGATGTGAGATCGCCAGTATGCAAATGAATAATGAATTTTGGATTTCTCAGGGAACTTTGGAACCATATTTGTCGACCAATCTTTCTGGCAGTGTGGAGTGGCAGCTAGACCAAGAAACGGGGTCTGGGGTTTCATGTTCGCTGGTCTTACCTGGATTGCTATTCCTCTGGCGTTTGCTACGTCAATGGGACTCGGATATTTGGCATTGTGTTCCCAGAGAGGATCTCCACTACTTGACAACGTGGCCGTCAGTCAAGGTACATGACAGTGTATGATTTGTCCGTTGAAGCTGTGTTCTCATTAGAAGAGCTTACTCTCTTTATCGCCATAGGTCTGCAACATAAATCTCCATTGTTTGCATCGTGTTTTTTTACACGCCATAGGTGTTTGAACTCATGTTATTTCCAATTGCTTTCTCATCCTATTTTAGACCTAACTTATATACTAAAGGCATTAGAAATAATAGAGCCTACATAAATGTCTTTGCAAAAACGAACACTAGAAAATTTTCTATTAAGTATCAGGGTCCTCTTTTATGGAAAAACATACCGGAAAGTATTCGTGCATCCAGGAGTCTCGCTCAGTTTAAAATCCAAATCCGGGCATACACATTAAAAAATGTAAAATGAAATCCTTTATTTAACCTATGTTCATGTTTATTTATTATTATGTTCTTGATATATGTTTTGAGAGAAAGTATCCCGTTGCTACTGTTCATTTGCTTTCAAAAGCACCGCCATTAATTAATATTGCATCTGCTTTTTGTATTTTCTATTGTTACCACAATGAATTTTTTTGGTAAATAGGCCCCACTAGCGGGATCATTCCCTTCGGGTAGCCTATTGGTTCTGCCACACTCAGTATTGGTTGCTCACCTGTCCATATCATCGCAAATGTTAACTCGCAATCAATCTCTGTGTGTACTATTCTGTAAGCAAAATTGTCTGCTTGTCTTTTTTTGGTGGATCAATAAACCAATTGAATTGAAAAAAAATTATTCTTGTTTTGAACCACCGCGCACTGTCTGGGATTTAACGATTGATATAATTAAGGTAAAACTAGAAAATCATCTAACATATGCAGCTTATAGAAAGAATTGTGTGCAGATATCATATAATCGTGTGTGCATATAAATTATATATGCATGCATATGTTTGTATTAAGGAAACTTAGATTTTGTTTTCTGTTAGTATTATACAGGCCTACAGCTCTGTCATGAGAATGCTGTATTTTTCTTTTGTCTTGTTATTGTACTATGCCATTATTCGATGAATGAAAGATTGATGTACCGGTAGCCTATTTGTTTGCATGTGCACTTGTTATAGTGCCCCTTCGTGCTCCTTGCTCAAAAGCGGTCCCGAATCCAGAGCGGACACTGCATGCATCGGAGTTTCACGCCGAAGCGCTGAGCAATTGCGAGTGAAGGACTTGCCCAAGGTCCCTACGCGGCGACTTGAGGTGGATTCGAACCTGGAACCATTCGGCTGCAAGGCAACGAACATACCCACTATACCACCGTGCCCCTCAATTTAGGTTTAGAACCCTATCCTCTCCTCTCGCTCTACCGTCTCTTAATTCCTCTCGCTGCTCGACTAGCAGCGAGAGAAGGAAAATAACTATTTAGCAAAAGTAATAATAATAGTAGTAGTAGTAGTAGTAGTAGTAGTAGTAGTAGTAGTAGTAGTAGTAGTAGTAGTAGTAGTAGTAGTAGTAGTAGTAGTATAGTAGTAGTAGTAGTAATAGTAGTAGTAGTAGTAGTAGTAGTAGTAGTAGTAGTAGTAGTAGTATATAGTAGTAGTAGTAGTATTAGTAGTAGTAGTAGTAGTAGTAGTAATAGTAGTAGTAGTAGTAGTAGTAGTAATAATAATAATAATAATATTGGTAATAATAATAATAATAATAATAATAATAATAATAATAATAATAATAATGGTAATAATAATAATAATAATAATAATAATAATAATAATAATAATAATAATAATAATAATAATAATAATAATAATAATAATAATGGTGGTAATAATAATAATAATATTATTATTAATAAAAAAATTATCCGAATAGTAAAGCCTAGAGCAGATAAGTTTACATTGCCTAGATTAAATGACTTATCTGTTCATCTCGAGATGTCAGGAGTTATGTAGAGGAGAGTAGACCTAGGGCCTAGGCCTGAGGGATCCTAAATACATTGGGTCAAAACAAAATAATAATAATAATACCTCGGGTAAAAAAGACAATAATAATAATAATGATAATAATGATGACGATGATAATGATGATGATGATGATGATGGTGATGATGATGATGATGGTGATGATGATCATAATAATAATAATCATAATAATAATAATAATAATATAATAATAATAATAATAATAATAATAATAATAATAATAATAATAATAATAATAATAATAATAATCGATCGACATGAGAAGGAGATTTACAATCCGGCAAAACGAGCCGAGGAACGACAGAAGGAAGTGACCTGCAGCAGATGAGACTGCGTGGCACATTAATATGTCGATAATACCCTAGACATTAGGGCGGTTCGAATGTAATGGACAAAAAACTTTTTTTTGAATAAATAATAATATAATAATAATAATAATAATAATAATAATAATAATAATAATAATAATAATAATAATAATAAAGAGGACGTTGGAGACGAGAACCTGTAAAAAAGCTTTTATTAATTATTGTTTTTAAAGCCTGAGAGATCATTTATACCTCGGGCGCTTTTTAAAAATAAAATAAATAAATAAAAATAATAATAATAATAATAATAATATTGTTTAACAACAATGGACTTGATTTTAATAAGGACCTGGGAAAACGTCTAACACTATTCTCTGGAGATATTAAAGAGACATCTTATCTTTTTCAACGACTTTCTGTCACCATCCAACGCTTTAATGCTATTTCTTTCCGAGGCACTTTTACCCAACCAGAAACTACCGAGTACCGAATGAGTTGCCGTTCCAGAGTGACATTAGTTATAGCTCCGGATATTGTGTGGCACACCTGGAAAAAATAATAATAAGCATGTAGGATTGAAGCAAGTCCTCAGACTTCATGAAATGAAGATGTCATAAAGAATCATTTTTAAACAATATGATTCATAAAAAAATATTCAAAAATATTAATAATAACATAATAGGCCTACATCTGCGGCTGAGAGAATAGAAACTCTCTGGCAGATATTGACTGCAGGCTGTTTGGCCTCAGTGCGGCGCCACCATAAGTAGCGGCAGGTTATTCTAATTGAACTGCATATTTTTCTCTTGATGGCGGCGATTTGTTTAGCGATGAAACGAAACTGGAGAGAAAAATCACAATTATCCGAACAGTAAAGCCTAGAGCAGATAAGTTTGACATTGCCTAGATTAAATGACTGATCTGTTCATCTCGAGATGTCAGGAGTTACTTAGAGGAGAGTATGCCTAGCCATGAATGGACAACATATATAGGGTAAACTTAACTGCATACCGCACGAATGCCGCGGAATTTCTAAGAGAATGCACACCATATGCTGGACTAATATCTCAAGTAGGCCTTGTTAAAGGGCATATAGAATTCAGGAATTTATGAGAAATAACTAAACAAAGCTGGATCTGTAAAAGGTCCCGTCAAGGCGACCTGTTTCTCTGAATCAATGGCTTAAGATTGATGACTGGAAGCCATGTAGCACAGTTCTGTTCTACACACAATGTACAGTTCTAAGTGCATTTATGCAATTATAGACGCAGTTCAAAAGCATTAAGAATGGTGATTGGCATCCGATTGGTAGGAATTTACCATGGAGGTTGAAAAGAGAAAAAGGGGCTTGTGCAATTCTAAAATTTCTCAAAAGAAGCCCTGCTGGAGACAGGGGCAAATTGATTTGGTAACGGGGAAGTTACGGCATGGTGTACAGGGTGGGCCAAAACAAGACCCTCTACGGTTGTTGCCAATATTCTTACTTTTGGCCGATATTGGCAAAAAACCGTAGGGGGTCTTTTTGACCCACCCTGTATGCGTTTCGATCCTCTTTTCCATGCAGGCATGGTTGCTCCGATCGTAGCGGAGAAACTGATGGGCTGGCAAGGTCAAGTGATGTTAGTCGTCACAGTCATCATAGCTGTTATACCAACTGCATCGGCGGAAGTCATGGCTGTGACATCGATTCTCGTCTATGATATCTATCAGATATATCTGAAGGTAATTTCTGTCAGATACATCTAAAGGTATAGCTTCACTCAGATATATCTGAAGGTAATTTCTGTCAGATACATCTAAAGGTATAGTTTCACTCAGATGGCCTATATCTGAAGGTAGTTTATATCAGATTTATTATCTGAAGGTAATTTCTATCAGATTTATCTTGGGGTAATTTCAGCAATGTACGTATAGGCCGATAACATTTTTATGGTGACATGCTAAAGAAAAGTTGAGTGTTTTTTTAATTGATTCCATTAGCTTAGCGACAACCAATGAGTGCTTTCATGGGCGGAGTTTATCAGGGGCTAGGGGGCCAAGCCCCCCAAGAAGACCCAGATTCATTTATTTACCGAGTAAATGGTCTATTTTCTCAGGCTTATTCCCCACCCCCAAGAAGGCGCAGACTCATAGATTTGTTTGGGGAAAATGGCTCTGTTCCGAGTGACTGAAAAAGGTCATCAACTTTTTGGGCCGGGGAAATTAGTATTTTTCGTCGAGATTTCAACCCGAGGACTAAAAAACGGTCATCAACTTTTTGGGCCGAGAAAATATTTGTCGGCGCCGCTCGTTCCGTACCGAGTATCAGCCCCAACAAATTTAGCCCCTCCAAGATCGGAAACCAAACTCCGCCCATGAGTGCTTTATATGGACGTTGACCCATAGCATTGCAATTGAATTCATTTCTTTGTTATCTGATAGTTCGTGCTTCTCAATTTCAAATTTGTCTCGTCCTGTTTAGCAGCAAAGTACATATAGTCCGTCTGTGTTGCTCTGTATTGATGTATAAACTATAAAAGTGGCACGTTCTGTATTATTAGACGTATTATAGTTAAATTTATTATCCAAATGCACATGATTGGGCTAGTTTTGAAAATTCGGATATTATTCATATCGTGGTGGGGGTGTTGAACTTGCAAATCTTTTAAATACGCCACTTCTTCTTCTTTAGTTCTCTGCCGTCAGTCAGGTTCACATGTCCAATGACGCCACGCGTATCTGTTCTGTGCATCCTCCTTTAGTCCTCTGTAACCGTCCTTTGCCATTATCCAGTACACTGAGTACAGTATCATTGTTCTTGGTCTTCCTCTTGTATTTTTCCCCTCCATTCTTCCTTCTATAATGTCCCTTACTATGGTATCACTCCTCAAGATGTGGCCAATCCAGTTTCTCTGCCGCCTCCGTATTGTCTTCAGCATTGAGCTTCTCTCTCCGACCATCCGCAGTATTTCTTCGTTCGTCTTGTGCTCCGTCCAGCTGACACGCTTCATTCTTCGCCAAATCCACATTTCGAAAGCTTCCAATCTTCTTATGTCATCCTTTCTCATTGTCCATGTTTCTGACCCATACTGAACTACACTCCACACCAGCGTCTTCACCATTCTCTTTTTTAAGTTCAAATTTAGCTTTCCACTGAGGAGTTCCCCTCTTTTGTTAAATGCGTCTTTTCCCATGGCTATTCTTCTTTTTATTTCCACATCGCATCTTGCATCCTCTGTGACCATACTTCCTAGGTACGGTAGCAGGTATATTATAAATACACCACTGCAGTGTGCTTTACTTAGATAGACTGAGTAAAATTAAATGGTGAAATCAAGTCGTTCGGTGTTTCTGTAAACTTCCTGTTTTGTTTCTCAGCCATTTCGTATGGTCTTCGACGCGAGTACCTGCATTCTGTGCGGCCGTGAGCGAGGGCGAATGGCCAACGCAAGAGACCAATGCCACTGCATCAGCATGACATACTGCAAGACCTGTGCAGAGGACAATGAGTAAGCATCTCAAGAATTGCATGAACTTATATGGCGTCACGTCATATGATGCTGAAAGTATGTCTTTGTCGCGAGACAGACTAAAATGGATAGACGGATTATTGGATAGACATATTTATAGATGGATAGATATAATTGGATGGACGGGTGAATATAGATGAATGGGCATGTGGTGAATGCAGATAAGGAAGAGATGAATCGATACATGGATGTAGGTGGATTGTACAGATGGACGGATGGATGGATGGATGGATAGATGGGGGGATGGATTGGTGAACGGATGGATGGGTGGATGGGATTGGTGGATGGATGCATTGGTGGATGGATGAATTGGTGGATGGGTGGATGGATGGGTGAAATGGTGGATGTGTGAATGGATGGATAGATGAGGGATGGATTGGTGAACGAATGGATGGATGGATGCATTGGTGGACGGATGAATTGGTGGATGGGTGGATGGATGGATTGGTGGATGGATGCATTATTGAATGGATGAATTGGTGGATGGATGAGGTGGATGGATGAATTGGTGGATGGATGGATGGATGGATGTATGTCAGACATATTTATTGGTATAGTGCTGTTCCTATGTGTAAGTACAGTGAGCATAATAAAAATATTATCTGATGTGCAGAAACACCGTTGCATCTTCCGTTACGTTGAAGTATTCAGAAGCACTGTTAGTTAATTAAGCAGAGTTATTTAGTTAAACAATAATGCTACTTGCTTTTCCTCAACCTAGAAACCGAGCGAGGGTGAGTTGGAAGAGACCAGTGAAGCCCCCCTACACTTGCATCGTTCACGGCGCCTACAGATCCTACAACGACTTCTTGAGTCGACTGAAGAACTGGTGCCAGACCATCACCATCATTGCGATGCTGCCACTTACCATCATCCTCAGAGCACTGGATGTAGGTAGACAGAAGATAGGACGTTGTCCGATCATCGCACATCGCCATACCATACCATTGCCATTACATACCATTGAGCAGAACGTGCTTTCTCGGTGGTTAGGTAGGACTCTCAACCTGGAATGGTCTTCCTCTGTCTCTCCGCTCTCTTTCTAAAAATCCTTTTCAGGCTTTCCTCTCTCATCTTAAGACAGTTTTATTTGGCCGCGCTGAGGCTGGGAGCGCCTCTGAGTAGTCCCCTTGAAGAGGCACTATATAAATGCATCTAATGAATAATGAATGAATAATGAATACCATACCATAATATATCATACCATACCATTATATACCATATCCTACCATATCATACTATACCGCAAAAAACCATGCCATATCATACCATACCATATCATACCATGCCATACCATGCCATATCATTACATACCATATCATACCATGCCATGTCATGCCATAGTTGCATCATACCATCCCTTTATTATACCATACCATTACAAACCATATCATACCATGAGGCTGGGAGTCATGTTATGCCATAGAACAACATTTAATCTCATGGTTATCATATCATACCATCACATGCCATAATTATCATACCATGTCGTTTTATGCCATACCATATCACACCATATCATACCTTACCATATCATACCATGCCATATCATACAATGCGATTACATACCATAATAAATCATGCCATACCGTTGCATATCATATCATATGATACCGCACCATTAACGATGTTATAGTATGCTATGGTACAGTATGGTATAGTATGTTATAGTATGCTACATTATAAAGTGGTATGGTATAGTGTGGCATGGTATAGTATGGTGTTGCATATTATGGTGCAATACGCGCTATTGCATGGTGCAGTATAGTATGTAGGGCATGGTATGTTATGGTACATGGTGCTTCGCATCTCTTTGAAGCCGCTAAATAAATTTCCGATTGCAACAACATATGTCATAATATTGCTTTCTCTTTTTTATGACCTTCAGATCAGTCTTGACTGGGTCCTGATGTTGATGGGTGTGGTCGTTGGTCCGGCCGTCGTTCCAATCGTTCTGTCTTTGTTCTGGAGTCGTTTGAGCGGAGCTGGAATGGTAGCAGGGGCTCTCGGTGGTGCCTTTGTCGGCCTCACTGCCTGGCTCATTGCCGCTGCTCTACAACCAGGTGGACTCAGGGACTTCTTTCAAAATACAGGTACACCTTTAATATTACCGTCATCATCAATGAAATTAAATGTACTATACCATGATGGCACTGGGAGCCCCTCTAGTTTTGTAGGCCTAGTTTTTTATGGGTAAATTACTAGATGAAAGCGCAAGAAGATTACAAGTTAATAATTGTCTTAGGCGCGCACCCAAAGTCACCTCGAAATGTGAATCTGAAGCGCGGATGGTCAGCCGCCAGAGGAAGATGCAGTTAGAGATCCAAGTGCCTAAACGCCAAAGAAAAATAGCGAGTTTTGAGCCGTTTTTAAGATAGGGAGTGAATTTTAGCTATGAAGTGAGAGCGGAAGTCGATTCCATTCTCTGGGAGCAGAGGAATGGAATTCAGGTGAACTGCTCTGCATTGGGGTTCAGCTAAAAGTATGTTTACTTTGTTACTTTTGGTGGTGGTCGCAGGATCAATGAACAGTCTGCTGTCTGGATGTCTTGTATCGATGTTCGGTGGCGCTGTAATATCGATCGTCGTTTCCATGATCGATAACCGGAATTTGGACGCGTCTCAGCTGAAGGAAACATGGGAAACGATGCGAGACATCGACAACCCTCTTCGACCATGGACTGAAATATACGCAAAGTAATCAGTCAATCAATCAATTGATCAATCAATCAATCAATTGATCAATCAGTAAATCAATCAATCGACCAATCAATCGACCAATCAATCAATCAATTAATCAATCGGTCGATCAATCAATCATTTAATCAATCAATCAAGTAAGCAATAAATGAATAAATCAATTGGTCAGTCAACATTTATATAGCACCCTTCAATGTCCAGTGTTTTCAGATATTCCCAACACCAAGTTAATTTCGGTTTACTGTGGACGTTGGTCCCTCCATTTGGAATGACCTTCCTACCGACCCAAGGGCTAAGCTAATTACTCGTTTTCCCTCATCTGTCTCTCACTCTTTAATGGCATTTCTTTCCCACCCAGGGAGTTTCTCGTGCTGAGAGCGCCTCCGAATAGTCATTCTGTGAGAGGCGCTATATAAATTTACGGACATAATACTCTACCATGCATCTTCTACAATCTATATTCAGGGAGATGGGTTTGAAGCGATATAACGTCTTGACAAATCGACCTTCGCTGGAGGTCACGGAGAAGAAGTATCGCCTGGATAAAATGATAGCTATCATCATTGGGTTCGTTCTGACCTTCGGAGTGATCATCCTCTGGCCTTCCTTGTCCCTCGCTGCTGGCGTCATGGACCTAGCGGCATTCACACACTGGGTATGCAACAGTTTTACAAACAGTTACTTAATCGTATTTGTAATCGTAATTGTAATCGCAAGTTGTGTTCGTTTCATACAGTAGTCATAAATTTAGTTTTTCCACTGTTACTACACATGCTTTGTGGGGCGCGGTGGTGTAGTGTGTATGTTCCTTGCCTAGCAGCCGAAGAGTTGCAGGTTCGAATCCAAGTCATGGAGCCACGTGGGAACCCTGAGCAAGTCTTTCGCTCGCAATTGCTCAGGCGCTTCGGCGTGAAACTCCGATTCAGTATCCGCAATGTAGTCGGGTAGCGCATCTGAGTAGAGGCGCTCCCGGGCCGCTATAGTGGCAAGTGCACATACACAGGCTACATACATATATTTCCACGTGTTATCCAAAAAGATCAATCCAGTCCCACTGGGTTCAAATGACTCTTTTAGATTGATTCAACCATCTCCGTCAGTGCGATGGAAGGTTGTAGGAGACGGTCATTACGTTTTTGAAACGTCAAAAACGATAGGTGGTCTCACTAAACGTGATATAACTTTTATCTGTTTGAAATATTTTGATGAAATGTGGCCATAATGGGTAAATATGAATCGTCTTTAAGCCTGTAAAATTTAATTTCGAAATTATTTTCAGTTAACAGTCTGCAATTGACAGTCATCAATTAACAGTCAACAATTAACAGTCAACAGTTAACAGTCAACAATTAACAGACACTAGTTAACAGTCAACAATTAACAGTCAACAATTAACAGTCAACAATTAACAGTCAACAATTAGCAGTCAACAATAAGCAGTCAACAATTAACAGTCAACCATTCTCAATCAATAATTAACAGTCAATAATTAACAGTCAACAATTAACAGTTAACAATTAACAGTCAACAATTAGCAGTCAACAATTAACAGTCAACAATTAACAGTCAACAATTAACAGAGTCAACAATCAGCAGTAAACAATTTACAGTCAACAATAAAGTTAACAATCAACAGTCAGCAATTAACAGTCAATAATTAACAATCAAAAATTAACAGTCAACATTTAACAGTCAACAATTAACAGTCAACAATTAACAGTCAACAATTAACAGTCAATAATTAACAATCAAAAATTAACAGTCAACAATTAACAGTCAACAATTAGCAGTCAACAATTAACAGTCAACAATTAACAGTGAGCAATTAACAGTGAACAATTAACAGTGAACAATTAACAGTCAGCAATCAACAGTCAACAATTAACAGTCAAAAATTAACAGTCAATAATTAACAGTCAACAATTAACAGTCAACAATTAACAGTCAACAATTAGCAGTCAACAATTAACAGTCAACAATTAGCAGTCAACAATTAACAGTCAACAATTAACAGTCAACTATTAACAGCAAACAATTAACAGTGAAAAATTAACAGTCAACAATTGACAGTCAACAGCCACAAGTTAGCAGCCAGCAGTTAAATTCGACTCCTGTGCTAACAGTCTTGCGATCATACGTCAATACTATGAATTTAGTCTAATCATTTAATGATTTAATGATTTAATGATTTAATCATTTAATCATTTAACCATTTAATCATTTAACCATTTAATCATTTAATCATTTTGCGTTATGTCAGTTTGAAATTAAACGAAGACAATTGTTTAATAGGCTATTAGGCTATGAATAAAAGCTATAGATGTCTGAAATATTATAAACAATTAAACAGTTTCCATTTCTCTGTCTCGATGTAGATTCAAATGATCGCCTGCTACGGTTTTCTCTCCACTGTCTTCCTGATCGTCGCTCCGCTAGTAACGGAGTTGTACGAAACAAGGAAATATCTTCGCGAAAGAAACTCAATCGGAGATGGAGAGATTGACGTCACCGACGGAACGTCACCGGATGACGTCAGCAAAACAACGACGCAGAAGGCGGAAGAATAGAAAGCAGTTTGAGCGAAACATGACAGCAACATAATTATGCTTCAAATGAGAATTTTTCATGCTCGATGCTCTAGGTCCCATGGCACTTAAATCACTGCATATTATTATTATAGGGTCTAGTAGTACTGCAGTCTATATCCTATGTAGCTTTGAGTAAACTGGTGTCATCAAGGCCGTAGCTAGGGGGTGTTTTGGGTGTTTGAACACCCCCCGAAATGGAAACTGTAAAAACTTATATAATGCATTTACGAGCACATGATTTAAAAACCATGAAATAAAACCATGAAAACACCCCCCGAAATATGCGGGATGATTAAAAAAGGTCATCAGATTTTTAGGAAGGGAAATTGGTGAGTGAAACACCCCCCGAAATCAAATTCTGGCTACGGCCTTGGGTGTCATCCATATAAATGCAAAGTAACTTCCTTGTACAATGGGCCCCATCTGGCGGGACCCGACCCTTCAGGTGCGCCTTTTGCTCCCATAAAAACCAGTATAAATTCTGGTATTTAATTATTTCCCCTTTTTTATTGCTCCCAAACAATCGTAAACCTACGCAAGACAATCTTCAACAGCTGAAAAACAACAAATATGATAAAAGAAAGCTGTAAAAGACTGTGCATGGAAAACAATGGTTCTCCTGAAGGGAAAACAATCGAGCTAGGTAGGGGTCCTAAGTGCAAGATAGTCCCTGTAAGATGTTGGGAGATCAACGATTGGTTGTAGGAAAAACAGTAATAAAAAATTCAATAAAAAACAAAAAGAACAAAACGAAACGACAATTAATTTCTATAACACTATAGATATCATTTTTTCTATATGTGCTCGGATTAATTGTTTAAATTGTTATATTATTTGTTGTAACTTGTAATTGATGTTTTGTTGCTGGTTTCTTAGTTATACTTGCTCAGTTACTGTTTTGTTACTGTAATTGTACTCAGGTCTTATTCTAGCGAGCAGCTGGACACAATTTGAGTAGTTGGGAAAGCAATTTGTGCAGTTACTTTTGTAAACCTAAATATATGACCAGTGAAAGTGGCTAAAAAGCTATTGGTAAACTCATAAGATATAAACATCGTGGGAATTCACACTTAATAGATTTGTGGCGCTTTATTTGAGCGATGTGTAGGTTCAGGAAAAGAAGTGATTTGAACTAGCCTATATAAGGCCTATATATACGGCGATGAGATAGAGTTTTTTCATGTCAGTTCTTTAGTATAGAGTTTTATTTGACCTCGCACTACGGGTCTAGGGCTAACTGAGCAAACTGGTATCACTCTACTTGGTAACCACTGGGCATAAATAATCTTTTCTTATCTATTACTGTGGAGTAATCACAATGCAGGCCTATTGACTGTATAGATTTCTTTAACTAATGAAGTTTTCGCTTTGATTATTGTCTGATTAGTTTGTGATTCTTGTGATGTTTTGTGTAACCTTATTCCTGCTTTAGTGTGCATGCATACACACGGACAAATAAAAAACTTATTGATTGATTGATTTCAAGTGGATTCTGTAAAGGTCACGGTGTGCATGAAGCAAGAGCGGGAAAGATGTCTCATTCATGGGCGGAGTTTATCAGGGGCTAGGGGGTGGAGCTAAGACCCCCAAGAAGACCCAAATTCAGTTTTTTGGCAGTATAAGCGGTATCTTTTCCCGGGCTTAGCCCACCACCCCCCCCCCAAGAAGGCGCAGTGCATAAATTAGCCCCTCCAAGAACGGAAACCAAACTCCGCCCATGGTCTCATTTGATCTGAAATGCTTAGATTTTGATGCAAAATCACACCTATGGGCTGCATGCAGACAGAAGATTTTTCTGTGAATGTAGCCTATATGCATGGGCGGAGTTTGGTTTCCGTTCTTGGAGGGGCTAAAGCCTTCTTGGAAGGGGGGAGGGGCAAAACCCGGGAAAGATACCATTTACGGCACAAAAAAAATTAATTTAGGTCTTCTTGGTAGGCTTAGCCCCCTAACCTCTGATAAACTCCGCCCATGCCTATATGAATGGATGCAGATTCATGGCCTGCTATAGGTTGATATACTAATAAAGTTTTGAGGCTAAGGCTGATCGTTTCAGACAATAATTATAACAGCTTCTTCATTTCAGTGCTATGGATCCTGTGTGGCCGAGTGGGTTGTAGCCCGCTCGCCGCGCCGGCGGAGCGGGTTCGATTCCCCGGTCGGATCTTTACATACTGCGGGTGGCTCGGTCGCAATATAAACGTGGAGTCGACGCTGATCATCTTTGAAATGAAAGAGTCGTTAAACCCCAACATTTCATTTTTCAGTGCTATGGAATTCGAACGATGGACGGCTTTCGAGCGATTTTGGTGCAACTATATGCCTGATTTGAATGCCATAGAATTCGAAAGACTGACCGTTCCCAGTGACATTGGGAGCTTAGGGTGACTTTTAGAACAGCGCCAGAAAATCGTGAGTACTGGGCTGGATACCCAAGAGCTCACTGTTTTTGAGAAGCATCTCAGAAATATTTCTGGCCGCGCAAGGTCTGCCTAAAATGCCATCGAGAATCCTGCAATCCAGACTGATTTGAATGCTATGTAATTCGAAAGACTGACCGTTTTTAATGACTTTGGAGGTTCAGGGTGACTTTTAGAGCAGCGCCAGAAAATCGTGAGTACTGGGCTGGATACCCAAGAGCTCACTGTTTTTGAGAAGCAGCCCAGAAATTTTCTGGCCGCGCAAGGTCTGCCTAAAATGCCATCGAGAATCCTGCAATCCAGCCTGATTTGGATGCTAAGGAATTCGAAAGATTGACCGTTTCCAGTGACTTTGGGAGCTCAGGGTGACTTTTAGAGCAGCGCCAGAAATTCGTGAGTACCGGGCTGGATACCCAAGAGTTCACTGTTTTTGAGGAGCGGCTCAGAAATTTTGTTGCCACGCAAAATCTGCCTGAAATGTCATCGAGAATACTGCAATCCAGCCTTATTTCAATGCTGTAGAACTCGAAAGACTGACCGTTTCCAGTGACTTTGGGAGCTGAGGGTAACTTTTAGATCAGCGCTAGAAAATCGTGAGTAGTGATTTGAATGCTCTGTAATTCGAACGATGGACGGTTTTCGAGTGATTTTGGGAGCGTAACGAATCATTTGCTTTTATGTGAGTTTAGCACAACCAAATTGCTACTTTGCCCTGCTCTCAGGTCTCGAGTTATTCGGCGTCTATAGATTACGCTGAAACAGGGCTGTTTTTAAGAAATTTTTAGAACTGCACAGCCGCTTATTTCCTTTCCCATCCTCCATGGCAAATTACCTCCAATCGGAGGCCAACGAACTGTTTTCAACTATTTTTAACTGCACAGAACTGCTTCTACAACTGCACAAATCCATTTAGAACTGCACATTTTGTGTGCAACTGCACGCTAAAAATGCCTTTCGCTGAAATAAGCTCGTGATTACAGTTCATTGTCACCTAGCCTAGACATAATATGTATTCCTAGCATTGCGTGATTCGACTTAACGTTTGAGCCTGTTGTAATAATATTGGTTCCCTAATCTAAGTCTTTGTGTCATCAGTCTCTATCATGAACATCTCTTGTCAGCGACTTGGATCGGACTAAGCAATAGGCTACAATGCTGATTCTCTCTCGTTGCATTGTTTTGCATGTTCATACTCGTAGAGTCGTGGGCCAATTGTGATTAGAAAACCCGAAACCTGCCATCAACATCACGATTTGACGCCTTTAAACGCGTGTTTCAAACTTATTTAGGGGCCTACTATATTTATAGGCCTAATCTTCCACACAGCGTAAGTGCGGTTATGGGCTCTAAACGGTGACAGGACAATTACCCCCTGGACAATTACCCACCGGACAATTACCCCCCGACAATTACCCCTGGACAATTACCCCAGGACAATTACCCCCCGGACAATTACCCCCAGGACAATTACCCCCGGACAATTACCCCCCGTACCAATTACCCCTTGGACAACTACCCCCCGTGGCACAGTGTCAGCTTGTTTTCTCACGCGCATACGAAGATACGCGTGAGGGAACGAACATTCTCATGGTCATGGCCATCCTAATTGTCAGACCTTCAGCGCTGCCTAAGCCTATCACCCACCACAACCTACAATGAAGAAATATGCAAACACAAACGCAAGGATTCTGGCAATCGTTCGCAAATACGTCGCACACAAAGCCATCAGTTGCTCATAACCTTGCTTTTTAAACTAACTGAATCCATGGACCTCTAGCCTATCGATAACATTTAGATATGTTTATTAGACAGGCGTTACATCTAGCTTAGAATCGCTATTAGATTGGATTTTATTTAATATTTTTCATGAACGTTTAACACTAACTTGCGTTTGACACGACATAGACTTCTTTATTGGCACGGGGGGTAATTGCCCGGGGGGGTAATTGGTACAGGGGTAATTGTCCGGGGGTAATTGGCATGGGGGGGTAGTTGTCCGGGGGGGTAATTGTCCTGGGGGTAATTGTCCAATGTCCAGGGGGTAATTGTCGGGGGGGGTAATTGTCCGGGGGGTAGTTGTCCAGGGGGTAATTGCCCTAGAACCGCTCTAAACACACAACGAAAGCAATTATCCGTGGCACTGTATACTTCGTCCAATTCATTGGCGCTATCTCTTTAGCATAATGCTAACACGGGGGTCCAGCCATTTGCGCGCAAGACGTTTGCGCGCAGTCATTTGCGCGCCGACGTTTGCGCGCAACGTCATTTGCGCGTTGGACGTTTGCGCGCCGTCATTTGCGCGCCGTCACAATATGCAAAGTAAAGAATCATATAAAAATCTGTATTTTTTCTACGAAATTACTACTTTAATCTAGCAGTAAGTATACGAAATGAGCGTTAGGTATCAATGTTTTCTACGAAATAACTACGTAATAGTCCAACCGAATGTTTGTGCGAGTTTGTTGATTGTCTTCAATAACAAATTGAAATGTTATGCGTAATTCCTTTGCACTATTCCTACAATGTTATGTTGCCGTAACGTAAACAGGAGTACACATCAAAGTGCAAATAAAATAGGCCTACCCATGCATCATAGCCTACAGGAGTTCGCTGTTTGATCATACGAAGACGGCAGACATAATAGTACAAGACTACAAGTCAATCCACACCGCGCGCGCAAACGTCCCGCGCGCAAACGACGGGCATTTTTTGCTGCGCACAAATGACCGCGCGCAAATGACGGCGCGCAAACGACGGCGCGCAAACGTCCTGCGCGCAAACGACAGGGCGCCGCTAACACGAGACATTGATGTATGTAGTGTAGGCCTATATATGATCTGTGCACTGTGCAGCTTCAGTCAGTCACTGATGTCATCAGGGATAACAGTAAAATTGTGACGGGAGACAAATTCTGGAAGAAAAACAGGTAGGCTATATGAACGCGGTTTCTATAATTATTAGATGGCGGTAACGTAAGGCCACATATCAGTTGGCCTACTACATGTAGCCTATAGGCCTAGGAGTTAACTACAATTTCGAATTAAGAGCCTACAACAAAAGTTAAACTTACGACGATAGGCCAGTATGCCGTTCGTGATCGTAATCGAATGCTCAAAATTTATATAGCGCCACTTCAAGGTTGATTGAGTGCGGGCGCCAGTTTATTCACGAGTGATGCGCTATCATTTCGGAGAAATGTGAGAGAAGAGACCTGGACACATTTTAAAGTTCACTCAATGGCTCAATTTTGTTTCAAGCTGAATACGACCGTTTAGCTTTCGTCAATACTTCGTTCCGATCTTCCTTCCTTTATTCTCTCTTTCCCTCCTTCCAGCCGTCCACACTTATTTCCTTCCTTCCCAGCACCTTATCTCGATATATAGGGCCTATAAAATGACGATTCAAGTTCAGTTGCAGTGGAGAGGTTAGACCATTGGAGAGAGAGAGACAGAGAGACAGACAGACAGACAGACAGACAGACGGCCGGACAGACAGAGACACAGACAGACAAACAGACAGAGACACAGACAGAGAGACAGACAGACAGAGACACAGACAGACAGACAGACAGACAGACGGACGGACAGACAGACAGACAGACAAACAGACAGAGACACAGACAGACAGACAGACAGACAGAGACACAGACAGACAGACAGACAGACAGAAAGCCAGAGCCAGAAAGCTAGACAGAGGAAGTAAACGTGCTGTTATAAGGCGGGGTTCGTTAAGGTCATCGTCATCATCGTCGTCGTCGTTGACTTCTTCGTCATCATCATAATCATCATCATCATCATCACCAACGTCGTCATCGTCATCATCCTCGTTCTCTTTCTCCTCTTCCTCCTCCTCTTCCTCCTCCTCCTCCTCCACCTCCTCCTCCTCCTCCTCCTCATCATCATCATGATCATCATCATGATCATGATCATCATCATCATCATCATCATCATCATCATCACCATCATCATCATCATCATCATCATCATCATCATCATCATCATCATCATCATCATCATCATCATCATCATCATCATCAATGATTCATCATCATCATCATCATAATCATCATCGTCGTCGTCGTCGTCGCCGTCGTCATCATCATCATCATCATCATCATCATCATCGTCATCATCATCATCATCATCATCGTCGTCATCGTCATCGTCATCATCATCATCATCATCGTCGTCGTCGTCATCATCATCATCATCACATCTAACAACCATGACCATTAACCGTGATTGCAGAATTGTGGAAAAATAACTTGGGGGAGGGTGGAATATTATCCACTTGGAATTGGGTTGTTAACTGTTGACTACAAGGGCGTAACTTTCCTCCAGAAAGTGGTGGTGACTATTTGTCTGCTCACTAAATTTTCCTTCCCTTCTCTCTACCCTTGCCTTCCGCTATAATGAACGCTCCCTTCCCAAATCGAATCGAGTTTACTTTGTCGGTCACTTTCGGTCACTCGCAAAGTCACACTCGAACAGTACGGTAAGCTACAAGCCGCTGCAGTCATATTTTACTTTTTCTGTTATGAATTTGATAATAATTATGAACTTTTACAGAAACTCGATTTCATAATGTCAAGTCCAACCTACAACAAATTGGACTACACGTCGTCCAATTAAAAAACCAAACTTAAAGAAAGGTCAGGGCCGTAAATCTGTTTGGAACTGTGGGGCGGGAAAATTTACCACCCCCCACTCAAGGTGGGGGCTATTGGACCTGTGCTTCCGTTAAGAAGTCGTCTGTAGGTATATGGGGCATACTGAGGTCGGTTACTGTAGGTGGCTGAGAAGGACTCTACGGTGTCACGAGTCTCACGACAACTGGTCCAAGGGACAACTCGTCCACGAAATATTGGTCCAACGACAACTGGTCCCTAGACAACTGGTCCAACGACAACTCGTCCACGAAATATTGGTCCAACGACAACTGGTCCCCAGACAACTGGTCCAACGACAACTCGTCCACGAAATATTGGTCCAACGACAACTGGTCCCCAGACAACTGGTCCAACGACAACTCGTCCACGAAATATTGGTCCATCGACAAATGGTTTGCGACAACATGTTCACGCGGATTTTTTGTCGTTGGTTTTGGCAGATGAAATAAAAGCTGGATTGATGAAAACACGTTTGAGAAATGGAAGCTGGATGAGGGTTCTTTTACAGGTGAAATAGAAGCTGGACTTATGAACAGAACGCTTGGGAAATAGAAACTGGATGAAGGTTCTTTTACATGTGAAATACGAGCTGGATTAATAAAACAACGTTTAAGAAATGGAAGCTGGATCAAGGTGTTTTTAGATCTTAAATAGAAGCTGGATGCATGTTGAAGTACATGAATGAAAATCATCAATCCAGCTTCCAATTGGGCTAGAAAACCACGAAAATCCTTTCATAAATCCAGCTTCTATTTCACAAATGAAGAGCCTTCATCCATCTTCCATTTCTCAAGCGCTTTCTCATTAATCCGGCTTCTATTTCGGTGGACGAGTCTTCGTTGCACCAGTTGTCGGTGGACCAGTTGTCGTGGAACCTGAGGTGGATGTGGCACGTTGTTCGCGTGGACGAGAATCGAAGAACCAAACAGGTGATGTCCTGGAATGATGGAAGTATAAGCAAGAGATGACGACCGCAAAAAGACTGTTATAAGGCACCATCAAAGGTAAATTGAGCGTCTGGAGATGTCATAATTATAGTAGGGAGGCTGAAGAACTGGCGATGGACAGGGACGATTGGAGGAAGTGCGTTGCTCGACGTGCAGACCTGCACGGGAAGGACTAAGTGACTAAGTAAGCACTGCTGCGTATAGGTGCAGACTGCAAGAAGCAACAATAATAATAGGCTAATGCCAGTACTGTAGTGTAAAGGATGTGACAATTGCCATTCGCCAATAATCAAACGATCGAAATTACGGCCAATGATAAACTGGAAAATTCAGTCAAATCGTGCGCAGTAGGCCTATAGGCCTAGCCTATCAGTGTTTAATCTAGACGTCTCTGGGGGGGGAAAGTCCCTCCCCAGGATTGACATTTCCCCCCCCAGAAAAATTTGACGAAATGATATTGGTTTTTAGTTACTGTTTTTATCATTGTTTTACATGAAGTGTTATAATATACCGTGATATTATTTATTATTATATGATTATAATGACATTATTTACTGCTATAATATATGATACTATCATGTTAAAATGACACCTGAAAATGCTGCCATTGCAATGTGGAAATTCAAAAATTTTCTAATGGGTCACTGAAATAGTACAGCTATTTTGTTAAGACGACACCTTAAAATGCTGCCATTGCAATGTGGAAATTAAAAATTTTTCTAATGGGTCACTGAAATAGTACAGTTATTTTGTTCAGATGACACCTTAAAATGTTGCCATTGCAATGTGGAAATTCAAAAATTTTCTAATGGGTCACTGAAAAAGTACAGCTATTTTGTTAAGACGACACCTTAAAATGTTGCCATTGCAATGTGGAAATTCAAAAAGTTTCTAATGGGTCAATTTTTGTAAGATGACCCCTTAAAATGCTGACATTGCAATGTGGAAATTCAAAAAGTTTCTAATGGGTCACTGAAATAGTACAGTTATTTTGTTCAGATGACACCTTAAAATGTTGCCATTGCAATGTGGAAATTCAAAAAATTTCTAATGGGTCACTGAAAAAGTACAGCTATTTTGTTAAGACGACACCTTAAAATGTTGCCATTGCAATGTGGAAATTCAAAAATTTTCTAATGGGTCACTGAAAAAGTACAGCTATTTTGTTAAGACGACACCTTAAAATGTTGCCATTGCAATGTGGAAATTCAAAAAGTTTCTGATGGGGAGGGGCGCATCCCCTCCCCATACCCCTTCCTTCCCAGTCTCGATGCTACGCACATCACGAGCGTCCTTCGGATGCTCAATTGTCTCTCCCCCCACCCCCCCAGAAACCTCAATTCCCCCCCCAGAGGACGGGGACTAGATTAAACACTGCTAGCCTATGCAGTCCTATCAAGTAGCCTATCAACTCTGAGGCGATGTTTCTTTCTATTCTCACTCGTCTCTATTTATCTGTCTATTTCCTACTCTGCACGCCTCTTGATTTTTAGAATAAATAGGCCTATAGCCTTAGCGGAAGACAGCCAAATGCTTCCATGCGAAAAAAATATTTTTTGCAGGACCAAAAAGTGGTGGTGAATTTCACCACCACTTTTAAAAGTGGTGGTGACTGGACACCACCGTCACAATAGAAAGTTACGCCTATGGTTGACTATGATTGCAGAAGATGGATTCGACACCCGAGAGCAGTTGGAACAGCAGCGGCAGCAGCGTGGGTGTTGACCTTGATCCGCTGACTGTGCCTGCGTCCCTGACCTTGACCCAGGGATATCTGATCTTCGTCGGAACCTCTCTCTTCGCCTTCATCGTCGCAAAGGTTTCGCTCAGCATCCGCAGAAAGGTCTTTCTCGACCAGGTACATAGGTCTACACGTGACAATAATTGTGACATGCCAATGCATAGATAGATATTCAATTCTTCTAAATTCTTCGATCACAATGTCTGCATGCTTCCTTAAACCAACCTGCAATGCTATACATGTGATGATGATGATGACGGTTCTCTGCCCGAAGGCAGGTTCATTGGCTTTACGCCCCTGCGGATGAGATGAGTGAGGTGGTTTCCCGTTGCCTCCCTCACAGACAATGATGGTAAGCAACTTGTCCAAGGTCGCTCCGCAGGAGCTTGCGCCCCTGCGTCCCACACGTGCTAGCCCGAGATATCTAAATCTCTGAATGTAAACTCCCAGCCCGGGGCTTGAACCGCAGTCCGTTGCAACCAACAGACGTATGCCGCTCTCGCTTACCAGTGTAGCTAACTGGGCCAGCTAACTAGGCTATACATGTAGGACCTATTGTAGGTAGACTTATAATAGTAGGCCAAAAGCTTTCTCTAACCTGTCGTATTTTGATCAAGATAGATTCTTATCATCATCATCATCATCATCATCATCATCATCATCATCATCATCATCATCATCATCATCATCATCATCATCACCATCACCATCATCATCATCATAATCATCATCATCATCATCATCATCATCATCATCATCATCACCATCATCACCATCACCATCATCATCATCATCATCATCATCATCATCATCATCATCACCATCACCATCATCATCATCATCATCATCATCATCATCATCATCATCATCATCATCATCATCATCACCATCACCATCACCATCACCATCACCATCATCATCATCATCATCATCATCACCATCATCATCATCATCATCATCATCATCATCATCATCATCATCACCATCATCACCATCATCACCATCATCACCATCATCATCATCATCATCATCACCATCATCATCACCATCATCATCATCATCATCATCATCATCATCATCATCATCATCATCATCATCATCATCATCATCATCATCACCATCACCATCACCATCACCATCACCATCACCATCAGCATCATCATCATCATCATCATCATCATCATCATCATCATCATCATCATCATCATCATCATCATCATCACCACCACCACCACCACCACCAGGTCCTCTTGACCATAACAATGCTTTTCCTGGCATTTATATCACGTCGTAAAGCCATTGCATTCGGTTGATATGATGACCAATATTGGGAACTTGAAGGTGCCTCGCTCCTATGTATTGGCCTGCCGTATACAGCGATGCGTGGAACGCCCCCTCCCCCGGCTGTCATATGACATAGACAGCACTTCTAGAGCAGTCTGTGATGCATCATCATGTAAGTGCGGGTAACGATCTACCATAATTACGATGTTAATCCATACAATCGTTCATTTATGCGGTCGTAAATTTGATATTTAAACTGATTATATATAGCAAAGTGCCGATGTAAATTTTGTTATCTTTAAAAGGGCATAAATGACACGCATTGTATTATATAAATACTCAGCACGGGCCATAAAAGTTGCTGGGCCCCTGTGCATTTTCCCCTCTGCCACCCCCCTCTCGGCGATCTTGTGTTCATAACTTTGACCGGTGTTGACTGTTCCTTCAAGGACAACGTAGACAGGGACTTCGACGCCGGAGGAAGGGCTTCCGCTGGACTGGTCGCCACCAAGGTCATCTCGGCCTGGTTGTGGCCAGCCGACTTTCTCCAGTCGTCGACGGCGGTATCACTGGTAAGTCCGACTCCAGCGGCAGAAATAATGGCGCTGTATAAATTTAATTCTTTAGTTAATTTATTCATTAATTCATTCGCTAATTCATTCATTCATTCAAATCATTTATTCTTTCGTTCATTAATTAATTAATTAATTAATTAATTAATTCATTCATTCATTCATTCATTCATTAAATCATTCATTCATTCAATCATTCGTTCGTTCGTTCGTTTCGTTCGTTCATTCGTCCGTTCGTTCGTTCGTTCGCTCATTCATTCATTCATTCGTCCATTCGTCCATACATTCATTCATGCATTCCTTCATTTCTTCATTCATTCATTCATTCATTCATTCATTCGTCATTCGTCCATTCATTCATTCATTCATTCATTCATTCATTCATTCATTCATTCATTCATTCATTCATTCATTCATACATAAATACATACATACATACATACATACATGCATTGCATACTTAAGTAGGTAGGTACGTGCGTATACGTACGTAGGGGAGACCGGGGCTAGAAGTAACGGAGCAGGTTGTAACAGCATGTAAAACGCAAACTGATATTCAGAGAACCAGCGTTTGTTTCCTATCGTTTTCGACCTATGATACCTTTTGTGTCCGTTGATCTCGAAATTTAAATGATCCTTTCAAAAGATCGTGATTTTCGTCCCTTATGCAAGCAGGCTAGCTTTGTCTACGCGCATTGATTTCCTCACTGGAAGCGTGTGGATAGCGATATTCTTACTTAGTGTTGTTCAGTATACGATGCTTGTTTGTATACATTACATGACAGATGGAAAACCTCGTTGAGAATTTGAGAATTCTATTTAATCGTCTAAGGCACGTGATCGGGGTAGGGTCAGGGTGAGAATTGCCGGGGGTTGGAAGTTTCAACCCCCCGTCTTTCTTAGAGCCCTATAGTAAAGTCTGCTTTTTGCCCCCAATTCCAAGTGGATAATGGTCCAACCCCCAGTTATTTTTCCACAATTCTCACACTGGGTAGGGTGTAACATTTTCCACGAGGCTGCAGGTTGTTGCACCGTTGCAACCAGAGCCCTGCGCCGGCCGCGCCGCGCCGCCGCCGTCGACACTTTGTGGGCGCCGCCGCCGCCGATTTTTTGAGTCGGCGCGCCGACGCCGCCGCCGAAAATTTGTCGGCGCGCCGCCGATGCCACATTGATTCGGTTATTTCTTTTCGTTGCATTTTTCATCTCTTGCATGATTTCGTGAAAAAATTGCTGCGTCAATGAAAATAAAATCTTTCTTTTATATACTTCAATTTTTCCTAGCAGCAACGTTTTTGCAATAATGCTATGAAACCTGTGATGCTACCTCTTCGTTTGGACTTTTCGAACAGTGCGCTTAACGTTTAAACTTTTTAGGATTTTGTGATTTGATTTGAATTATGTCATCAACAAAGGTAAAAGGAACTCCGGGTATGCCTAAGTGAATGCTATGCCGTGTGTGCGTTCCTGCCTGACAGTCCGCTGGGATGGAACAGAACCATCTGCCCTCTAGTATTATGATACACGTTACTATTACGTTGCAAAGATGTGGCGCTCTGCAATTTTATGTAGGCGATTGGTCGTGTCTACAGGCTTGTGATTCTCCATTGCCGGCCAGTTACTACCCAATTCCAATTTTTCTTACCAGTATCAAACTCCTACGCTGTACGTGACCTATGAAAAATTGGTTCTTAATTAAGCTTTCGAACATTAGCCCTTGAACGGTAACCTGGGGGCAATTTCTACCCCCATACTGTTGTAACTGCTGTTATTAAAGGAAGTACTAGAAATTTTTACAATCGCTTTGGTGACTTTTCCTAATATTGACCATGCTTCAATTTCTTTAAAAAAATTATGCATAGGGCCCCCCCGGGCTACTGTTAACATATTTTCAATAATTATGGTGGCGAAAAACGAGATGTTATGAAGAAAACCTAATTGCAAAGGAGAATCTAAAATTCTTAGTCCATATCCAAACAAATAACATATGGTATCTTTACACCTAGATAACATACAAAACAAAAACTCAAGTGATATTATCTTTTATGCTAAGACATCTTCAATTGTAGGCCTACAGCTCTTGCATATTAGCTTCTTTTCAGTATGCTGCTGACAAACAAATTGTTCACATTCAATGCATTGATTTTCAACTTTGTTATCTTTTTTTTCTGGGGCATGCATGACATCGACCACGCTTTCTCGACTTCTGCGATTCCGGTTTGAGTAACACGGGTTGCACTCCAACAGGCAACATTGCACGAGCAACAGACGGCTGATGTGATATTGTTTTCACATTGGCACGAATTTCTATGAAACGACGAATTAGTTTTTCGCCAGGTTCAGTCAGAAACAGACGGCGTCTATTGACTCGTTTGTTTGGCTTCTGTGATGTCAACTTCCATAGCACAAAGGCATTGTAGCAGGCAAACAACAGCAGGCAAACAACAGCAGCAACAGCAGTAGCAGTAGCAGTAGCGGTAGCAGTAGCAGTAGCAACAGCAGCAGTAGCAGTAGCAGTAGCAGTAGCAGTAGCAGCAGTAGCCGTAGTAGCAGTAGTAGTAGTAGTAGTAGTAGTAGTAGTAGTAGTAGTAGTAGTAGTAGCAGTAGTAGCAGTAGTAGTAGTAGCAGTAGTAGCAGTAGTAGTAGTAGTAGTAGTAGTAGTAGTAGTAGTAGTAGTAGTAGTAGTAGTAGTAGTAGTAGTAGTAGTAGCAGCAGTAGCAGTAGCAGTAGCAGCAGTAGCAGTAGCAGTAGCAACAGCAGTAGCAGTAGCAACAGCAGTAGCAGTAGCAGTAGCAGTAGTAGTAGTAGTAGTAGTAGTAGTAGTAGTAGTAGTAGTAGTAGTAGCAGTAGCAGTAGTAGTAGTAGTAGTAGTAGTAGTAGTAGTAGTAGTAGTAGTAGTAGTAGTAGTAGTAGTAGAAGTAGCAGTAGTAGCAGTAGCAGGCAAACAACAGCAGTTACCCCCGGGGGTAGAAAACACCCCCAGGTTACTGTTGATAAGATTGCATGATAACTACCACTCTGTGGCAGACAAATATTTCTACGCAAACACAGTACGTATGTATGTATGTATGTATGTATGTATGTATGTATGTATGTATGTATGTATGTATGTATGTATGTATGTATGTATGTATGTATGTATGTATGTATGTATGTATGTATGTATGTATGTATGTATGTATGTATGCATGCATGCATGCATGCATGCATGCATGTATGTATGTATGTATGTATGTATGTATGTATGTATGTATGTATGTATGTATGTATGTATGTATGTATGTATGTATGTATGTATGTATGTATGTAGGTATGCATGCATGCATGCATGTATGCATATAATCTATGTGTATAAGTATGCATGTATGTGTGTATTTATGTATGCATGTTTGCATGCATGCAGATCTACAATTTTAGCCGGTCGCATCAAGAAAAATGGGCTTCTAGAATTTTTTACGGGTCATAAGGCAGGTCAAGAGTAAAGTAGGCAAGTAGCGCCGCCACTGCGCAAACAGTCCTTTAAGTGTTATTAGTAGGTTACGTAAGCTGGAGGACTGAATTTGAAAACGTTGTCATGTTGTTTTCTTAATCAAGCCTTTGCAGAATTTTGTAATTGAACGTTAATTCAGGCAATAATTGTTTCTGATCAACATTGACTAAAGACAAGATAATTGCCAAAATAATGGCTGAACACGCTTATCTTGATAATATAGGGTTCTTGTGTAACACCATTCAAAATAAGTATGCGACGCTGGAGCAGTAATTCCACGGCGCCGCGCTGCGCCGCCGCCGCCGACATTTTGAGGGCGCCGCCGCCGCCGATTTTTGTTTGTCGGCGCGCCGCCGCCGCCGACCAAAAATGACCGGCGCGCCGCCGCCGACACTCTCATGTCGGCGCAGGGCTCTGGTTGCAACTTGCCGCAGAGCAACGTTCACTGTTTCAAGTGCCTGCTTTGACTTGCACACTGCCGCAATGCTTCTAACTAGTACGGATTCGGCTCATACAGCGATACAGATGGTGTAGGCCTTTATGTATTGCATATTATATATACATATAAAATTATATATAAATACACACACATAAATATATATATGCGTAACCCATGTGCATTGCATATGGGTTACGCATATATATAATTTATACTTCTGATCTTGCATCTCTTCTTGCAACACATGCAGTTTTGGGTCAGCTTTATGCTGATGATGTACAAGCTTACAACCATTGCCTATCGTCTAGCGCCATATCAGTGGTCCGGGACATGAGTGAGACCTTAACTGCCTTAGAAACATGGATGTCATCTAACCGACTGCGCCTAAACCCAACTAAGACTAAATTTATCTGGCTGGGCAATCGTAAGCAACTTGCTAAAATTGACTTCGATGCACTTGTGACTGAATTCCCCACTTACACTTTCTCAAATACGGTCCATGACCTTGGTGTCCTGTTGGACCAAGAGCTCACATTTGCTCCTCACATTCACCGACTTGCTCGAGACTGCTACTATCAATTGCGTCAGCTTCGCACAATTGCTCGTTCACTGACATCTAGTGCTGTCACCACTCTGGTCCATTCCTTCATTACTTCCCGTCTTGACTATTGCTCGTCACTCTACTCTGGCCTCCCATCCAATCGAATAATGTGCTTAAACAGAGTCTTACGCTCTGCAGCACGTTTAATTGGACATATCCCTAAATTTGATCATGTGTCCAGCTATATGCTGGAGACATTACACTGGCTTCCTACTCGGCAGCGCATTGAATTTAGGATCGCTGCCCTAGTTAGGCAATGCCAGCTTGGAATCGCCCCACAGTGCTTGCAAGAGCTTTGTTGCTCCACTAGTATCCTAGACCACCGCCCCCTCCGTTCTGCACAGAAGGGATTGCTATTGGTCCCTTTTGCACGAACTGCAACGATGCAGCATAGAGCCTTTTCTGTGATCGGCCCAGTTGTGTGGAATGGGCTTCCACAGGAACTACGTCTACTTGCTGGGGTTATTACTGGAACATTTTTTACTAAACTCAAAACCGTCCTTTTTTGCCGTGCTAGAGTCGGGAGCGCTTCTGAGTAGTCGCCTTGAAGAAGCGCTATATAAATTCTTGAATGAATGAATGAATGAATAATTATACGATAACTAGCCAACCAGTAGCCTACCATGCAGACACTGTTGCGAAACGGATCTGAATCCCTCTTTTTTTGTCTGATGGTAGTACGGCATAAGTGGATCGCTGTGGTACGCGATAACAAATACCGTCCAGCTTTTCATCTTTTCCATCCTCGTTGTCCAGTTCCGCATCCGTGCTCCCGGTGCAAAGACCTTCCTCCAGGTCATCAGGGCTCGTTTCGGAAGGGCAGCTCACCTTACCTACTGCGTCTCTGCCCTCGCCACCAATCTGTACGTCATCGCTCTATTGATGCTTGGTAAGTAAGAGTGTCGTATAACGCACACACGCACACGCATACACACACCAACACACACACCAACACACACACACACACATTCACGCACACACACACACACACACACTGACGTATTTACAGGAAGTTCTCGTTTCGTGTCAACTGGGTCGGTCGGCGAACATTCATTCATTAATGGAATTTTTATAGCGCCTGTTAAAGGGAACTACACAGAGACACCTCCCAATCCCTGAACGGCAAGTAAAACTGTCTTAAGATGAGAGAGGAATGCTTGAGAAGAAGTTCTAAAAAGGGAGAGGAGCGTCAAGGGGAAGTCATTCCAGGTCGATGGTCCTATACTACCGAGAAGGCACGGCTCTGCATAGTGGAGATACGAGCAAAAGGGACTGAGAGCATTGCCTACTTTGTTCAGCCGAACAAAGGGAGTGGAAGTGGCGAGCACTGAGAGTAGGGCTACAGAGCTCACAAATGTATACAGTTGTTACAGTTGTAGGTCCATCTGTCTGGAATTGTCTCCCGTTGGACTGTTACCTAGGGTCGACTCGTCAGTGTTTTACAGGATCATTAAAAAATTGTATCACTGTGGGTTAACTGGGAGCTCCTCTGAGTGGACTTCTTGAAGGGGCGCTTTATAAATTCTTGAAATGAGCGAATGAATGAATGCGGCATAATTATGTTATAACTACTGTAGGTTGTGCGTACATGCTGTCTAGCCTGGTTGAAGGCTTCAGCGTGGAGCTATCGACCTGTCTGGTCGCAGCTACCGTCTCGACCTACACGTTCATGGGCGGACTGGGCGCCCTGATCTACGTGTCTTATTTCAACACAGCCATTATGATGCTGCTCATCATGACGTTTTTCTTCAGGGTCTTCTACAGTCCGACACCAGACAATCCGTTAGGTACATACAGGGCGCAACCAGAACATTTTCCTGGGGGTGCTCAGAAATATTATTGCAAGCACCGAAGGTGCGAAGCAGCGAGTGTCGAAGGAAAGAAGCCAATGCCGACTAGGGGCTTTGGGGAGCGTCGTAAGCTCCCCCAGCGGGGTCTGGGGTGAAACCCCAGAAACCAACACATTTTTTACTTTTGACATCAGATATAGAGCACGTTTCAGGCCCTTGTTTGCCAGCTGTATTTATGAGCGATAAAGTCATGAAAACTTCTGAAAAACATGGTTTAAGACTTCAAAAATGTCCTTTCCCATTTATTTAGATAATACAACCTGTCTTAGGCCTATAGTTCGTGAGTGGCAGAATTGATATTACCTGTGTTTGATCTAGCTTCTCCCACAATAACAAGTGTTTTATCTAGTCTCTTCTCTGGGAATCAAGGTTTCTAGGGAAAAGCGAGCATCCGACGGAAAATGGCAGGGGCTTTGTTAGGGGGTTGCCCCTCCACATAAGAAATTTTCTAATTTCCACACTGCAATGGCAGCATTTTAAGCTGCCATTTAAAGCAAAATTGCTATACTATTTCAGTGCTGATAAGAGTGGTCTAAACTTCAATGAGTATATTCACAATTATAAAAAAAATATTCTTCTGAGTTTCAGCGTTTATTTTGGTACCATTTCAAGATGTCAACTTAGCAAATAACTCTATGACTTGAGTGCTGATAAAAAAAAGTGATTTCAGATTTCAACATAGGCCTAGCAGGGGAAGAGATTTGGGCAGGGGATGAGCCTCCTCTCCAACATAGAATTTTTATTTCCACACTACAGTGGCATCATTTTCGAAATTTATCATGATTTCATTGCTGAAAGACATTGTGTAAGACTTCAAATCAATGCCCTCCCCATTGTTTAATTTTTTCCATTCTGTGGTAGTCTTTTAAGCTGTCATCTTAATAAAATTGCTCATTTTCAATGCTGATAGTCATAGATTTTAGTTTAAAATTTCTGAGTGTTGCCTCACAATTACTCAAAAATTTTGGATTTGCACAGACAGTGCACCGTGACTTTTAAAGCTGTCACTTTTACAAAATAACTCATGATTTTAGTGCTCAGAGACGTACGTGATGTAAGATTTCAATAAATGTCTCATCCCATCGTTTAATAAGAAATTTTTTATTTACTCACACTGTATGAAAGCATTTTAGGCTTAACAAAATTGTTAATTTATATATGGATAAACAGCGGATAAAACTGCAGAATTTTTTAATAATATTTATGAACTATTTAAGACATATTGGGGGATATAAGCATCTCCGTCCCCTTACCACAAACTTTGGGGTTTAAAACTTCAGAGAGTTGCCTCACAATTACTTATTACGTCTCCCCTATCGCCCTAAATATCCGCCCATGACAGCAAGTTATGCACATTATAATATACGATAGTATCATAATTATATTATAATAATAAATAATAAAATTATAATTATATAGTAGGAAATAAGATCATGATATAATATGGCAGTTTATGTAATGCAATTATAATAAACAGCAACTAAAAACTACTATCATTCTGTCAAATATTCTGTGGAAAATTTTTCGTTTCTGGGCGCTTTCTCCGCGGGAAGTGTCTAGATCAAACAACGCTGAATAGCTAGATATTATTATAATGCTAATTTGAAGGAAACAATTCTTAACTATGGGCCTTAATAAAAAAAAGCACACACGGCATTATCAATTATGTAGTAACACATTATCAATAAATTGGTGAGACGCTGTATATAATGTAAAGGCATAGGCATATCGCTAGCGCTTTTAATTCATCACTAGGCAATTTCTCGAGACCCAGACAAACTCAGGTAGACCAGCTAAACACTGAAATCTGGTGCTTTAAGAACCACGAATTCGACTAAGATACATAAGAATGAAGGAACTTGCTTGGTTATGTAATCTGAAACACTGAAAGAGCGAAAGACCCCCTACTCCCCCCACCCCACCCCGCCCCACAAAAAACTCATCGGATTTGGAAAAATTGTGTGGGTCACCTTTTCAGCCCTGGGGGTGCTCAAGCGCAGGGACGTTGTTGGTTTCCCTACACAGGGAACCAACAACGTCCCTGCGCCGGTCCTAAGCCCGGACAAAAGGAGGAAGGTTTGCCAGATGGGTGGTGATACGCTGGCAGTAAAAGACTCAGACGATTGAAATCCGCAAAAACCACTACACAAGTGACATAGCGGCCCAGGTGCTTCAAGGTGTTATGATGTGGAGCAGACATGCACAGGTCGGTCAGGACAGACTGGTGGAGAGAGTCAGAGAAGAGAGCATGGGACACATACGGGCATTGACACAGTTGTCCTTCATGCCTCTCTCCCTTATTCTCTTCAATCAGATAAGGTGGTCCAGCTGCTTCAAGATGTTAATGGTATGGGGCAGACCTGATGACCGGACCGGTTGAAGCTGGGTAACATGACGCGAGACAGACTCAGACAGAGAGTGGCGTCGGACTCCTACGGGCACTGTGCCTAGGGATATTGATTTATTGACGTCCGTCCGCTCTCTGGCATTGCAAAATTCTTGCAGGGCAAAAATTCTGGGATAGAAAAATTCTGGCAGGTCAAAAATTCTGGGATAGAAAAATTCTAACAGGGCAAATATTTTGACAGGGCAAACAATTCTGACAGGGCAACGTTTTGTCAAGCCACAGTTCTGGCAGGCAAAAATTCGGGCAGGGCAAAAATTCTGGTATGGGAAAAATTCTGGAAGGGAAAAATTCTGTGGCTGTTTACCCAGATTGCGTATAGGCCTACAACCATATACTATAACAGCATATAGGCCTAACGATCGCTTTATTGTTTTTCGAATAAAGCGTAGGCATTTGCGTCAACAATAGACCTATAATACCTGACTCAGTAACTTTATTTGCTGAACTTTTTCTTTTCGAAATGTTGCTCGATAGATGATTTGTTGTGCTTCACTAAAGCCTGTCAGACAAGTCTTCAGTCTGGACCACAAAAAAGACTCCTAGGGTTTCTTGCCAATACCTTAGCCAGAAGTAGGAATTTTTAAATACAATTTTACAGGCTGAGAGGCAATGCATATTTGCACATGATGGCCAGATTTCATTAAAAAATTCAAATAGAACCAAAGTTGTATTACTTTTAGTGAGACCACCTATTGTTTTTTGACGATTCAAAAACATGCCCTAGTAAAAAGTAGCAATAACATCTCAAATCATTTGTGTAAAGTAAACTTGTTATTGACAGAAAAATTATTATTGTTATCGTCCAGCATGCTATTATTTTTAATCATTCTGCGTGTGTTAGATGGAAATTAAACGAAGATTATTTTTTATTATAATAATTATAACTACTGGTTTTATTAATCGATAAATTCTGGATGGACAAAAGAACAAAAGTTTATTATCATTATTATTATTATTATTATCAGATCCAGCAACACATTAAACTCTACATGGTCCAAATTAAGGTCGATCACAAAGGCAATGTGGAAGAGAAGCAGATGGCGTTTCCTCGTTGGACTGCAACCGAGATTCTCTGGAAAAGGTAGCTTGCCTCGAGTCTGTCTTGTGTCGCCTCGGTCAGCCTCCGCCCCAAGTCTAGCACAAAATCAAGTCCTTCCGAACTCCAGGCACCGCTCGATTCCAATGCCACCGCCACGAAGGCATGTGTCCTGGTGATTGCGGTGTACTTTAATCTTTTGGCAACGGCTGCCCGGTTTGCGGCTTCACCTGCTCCTGTTGATGTTGCTGCCAGGTACGACGCTGCAAAGGTGTCTGACACCGTCACGTCCCAAGTGAGGCATCTTCCACATGACCATGGAATAAGTGTCACACCGTCTGGTCGTTTGCCATCTTCCCTTGTAAGCCCTAACGGTTCCTTCTGTGATGGAATGTTTGCTCTTCTTAAAGAGCGCCATATGATATCGTTCAAGATATCATATTATTATTATTATTATTATTATTATTATTATTATTATTATTATTATTATTATTATTATTATTATTATTATTATTATTATTATTATTATTATTATTATTATTATTATTATTATTATTATTATTATTATTATTATTATTATTATTATTATTATCATCATTATTATTATTATTATTATTATTATTATTATTATTATTAATTTTTTTAAATAAAAATTCATTATTATTATTATTACTATTACTATTATATTATTATTATTATAATTATCATTATCATAATGATAATCATTATCATTATTATTATTATTATTATTATTATTATTATTATTATTATTATTATTATTATTATTATTATTATTATTATTATTATTATTCCTATTATTATTATTATTATTCCTATTATTATTATTATTATTATTATTATTATTATTATTATTATTATTATTATTCCTATTATTATTATTATTATTCCTATTATTATTATTATTATTATTATTATTATTATTATTATTATTATTATTATTATTATGAACAGAATATATATGTTACTTATTATAGGCCTAGGCCTACTAGATATTTTTAACTGTAATACTTACTAGCTAGTTTAACTGTAATATCTTATTTACTATTATTATTGCTATTATTATTATCATTATTATTATATTTTTTTTGCCCCGAGGTATTTAGGATCCCTCGGGGACTTATCTCCTAACTACTGCTATAAAACCAGTCCAGAATGGCCCTATTCGTCTGCTTCCTGGCTTGCGAAAGTGCCTCTGAAAGCAACTGCGTTGAATTTCTGTATTGTCAACGAGAGACGTTGGAATAAAAACGAGGTTTCCCGTGGGTCCCCTGTAATGGTGCACAGCTTTTGGCCAAGGTCTGACAGGAAAGTCAGCCCGTCGTTGTTGATAGGGCCCAGAGTTTCAAAAGCCAGAGGGATAAAAAGGTACGTGGACGACAGCTCCGTATATTTGTTGATCTTTCTGGTTGATGCCCGCTCTGCAGCAGCACCAGCAGTTTGGGAGGTGTCCGGCAAATAGGAAGCAGCCAGGGTGTCTGTCACGGTTGCGTCCCAGATGAGGCAACGCCCGACGCGCCATGGAATAAGAGTAAGGCCGTCTGGTCGTCTTCCGTCCGTTCTCAAGAGACCCACGGGCTCCTTTGTGGACGGATACCCTGCACGGATCAAGCTCGGAAAGATGATGTCGTTCAGAGCTGCGTGTCTTGGCAAGCGACCCGGTCCAAGCGCGCAGGAGAGCCCGTGATGGCCATCTGCTAACACCGGGGCCCCGCAGGGGCACCCATGTGGTCCGCAGAGTGAAACCCCCAGCCGCAATCCAGCCGCCACCCTGATCGATTCGTCATCTAGCCTAAGCCCGCAGTTTGTGATGGGTAGGGCCAACAGCCAGTCCCCCGCATGTGGGGCTGATATGGCCTTAAGGCGCGCCTGATTCGTTGAATCGGGGAACCTGGCGTTTAGGCAAGAGACGACCCCGTCGATCAGAGGTGTATCCCAAGCTGATTGTTTATGGGCGAGGCCACCCTCTGGGCATTCCGCGGTACTTGCCTCGCACCATCTGATAGTCAGTGCCACGCGTTGTTGGTCAGCTGGCGTTGTGTCTCCCAACATGGTGGACTGGAGCAGATCGGTCCCTGCGGCTGAAGCCAGAAAGGCGGGTAGTGCCAGCGAGGTAACCGATCGGATTCCCAGTCCGCCCCTTTTAATGGGGAGTGAGGCCTGAAGCCATGCGTCATCCGATAAGGGGAGGTTGAGAACCCTGCCCAGGCCAGATCGCAAGGCTGCATCGTATTGCAGTAGTCCCGGATGGTCGAGACAAGGACAGCTGCGCAATGTGTGTAGCAGCCTCGTCGCGCTGAGCGAATACCTCAGCAGAATGAGAGCATCATGCATGGAAATGTTTGATAGTTTCTCGATCATCCGCTTTAGTTCGACCGTGCGAGCTTCCAAGGCCTCTTCCAACGCTCCTTGGGTCGACAAAGGAGCCCCCAAGAGCGAAGCATTCTGTGGCTTGGTTCTCGAAAAGAATTCCAGTGGGAGTTTGTCATCTCCGACGCTGGGAGAAGTTAAGATTATCTCGCATTTTGAGCGATTGAGTTGCAAACCGAGATCCTTGCATTTCAACTCCAACAGCCCCACGTCCTCAGCCACCATTATTATTATTATTATTATTATTATTATTATTATTATTATTATTATTATTATTATTATTATTATTATTATTATTATTATTATTATTATTATTATTATTATTATTATTATTATTATTATTATTATTACTATTATTACTATTACTATTACTATTATTATTGTTATTATTATTATTATTATTATTATTATTATTATTATTATTATTATTATTATTATTATTATTATTATTATTATTATTATTATTATAAAGGCAATGTGGAAGAGAAGCAGATGGCGTTTCCTCGTTGGACTGCTACCGAGATTCTCTGGAATTTAATTTATTATTATTATTATTATTATTATTATTATTATTATTATCATTATTATTATTATTATTATTATTATTATTAAACAACTTCCTTTATTGTAAAACAGACAATTTCCTATTCTAACATCTACTCAGAAGAGTACTAAATGCAACTATGAATCTAGGACCTCGTCCCCGGTGTCATGCATAAAGGTCCCTCTAAACGCTATTGCGTTGTAGCGCTGCGTACAGATCGACAGGCGCTGAAACAGATATTTGGTCTCCTGAGGGTCGCCCGTGGCTTCAGTCAGCCGACGACCTAATTCCAAAAGGAACTCACGACCTGACAAATTTATTGGACCTAATGTCTCTAAAGCTATTGGCACGAAGTTGTGTGTTGCGGGGAGCTCTGCACACTTTGCTATTTTGCGCGAGGCGGCCAGTTCAGCGGCACTCCCAGGTGTTGTCGCTGACTTATTTATGTATGATACGGCGCAAGTATGTATGCTGGTTGCGTCCCAGGTCATGTATTTTCCTCCAGCCCACGGAATGAGCGTCGCCCCATCTGGCCTCTTACCGTCGGTGCGAAGGAGCCCTGGGGGTTCTTTTGAGCTTGGGATGTCCGCTCTTTTGAGTGATCTCCATACGATGTCGTTCATAGCAAAGTGACGGCTTGATCGGCCTTCCGATCTCTTGCACACCAGCCCATGGTGGCCCCCGGGGTCCGCCGTCTCGCCACATTGGCACTGATGTGGGGCACACAGGTTGAGACCCAGGCGTAGGCCGATCGCCACCCGCATTGCCTCGTTGCTAAGGCCTAGACCGCACGAAGCAACTGGTACGGTGGATAGCCAGTCCCCGGCGTGAGGCGCTGAGATCGCTCCCAGTCTGGCTCGGTTGAGCGGGTCGCTGTTCGCGGACCACACCATCGCCTTGTCTTGGTCGATCAAGGGTCTGTCCCATGTCTTCTGTTTATTCCATGCTGACCCCATTATTATTATCTTTATTATTATTATTATTATTATTATTATTATTATTATTATTATTATTATTATTATTATTATTATTATTATTATTATTATTATTATTATTATTATTATTATTGTTATCATTATTATTTAGAAAGAAACAGCCTAGCTGCACGTCGCTGTGGCATCATATAGCAAGATGACTGTCAAGTTGGTAAATTCTAAAAGAATTTTTCTGTTTAACAGTTTTGTTTTTAAAATAATCAAATCGAAAATTCTATCAAATTAAAAAGCCCAAGTGTCAATGGCAGACAAAATTTGTATTCATGCACTTCATGAGCAAGGTCTTCGAGATAAAGATATAATCGCTGATAGTCTCACTAAAAGTGATATAACTTTTGTTCTGTTTGAAATATTGTGGAGAAATCTGGCCGCTGTGCGTAAATTTGAATTGTCTTTAGACCTGTAAAATTTGACTTGTTTAAAACTTCTGACAAAAAACCTTAGGGAGGTCTATTCATGGCCCACCCTGTATAAGATTATTTTATAAGATTTATTTCCAAATGTCAAAAATCGTTCGTTTTATGGCTTCGCCAATCTGATCATCTGACCAGTCATCCTTAATTTTATTGTAAAGTGTGTTATTTATGGCAAGCACGGTAGCGCAAAATTATAGTTCTACATGTATGTAGGCCCGTATAACCGAGGACGCGACTTGCCCTCTGCCCTGGTCACTTGTATGACTGCCCTGGCTATGCCCTGGTTACAAAAAGTGTCTGGCGCCGCCACTGATCCAGGGTGAGAATTACCGGATGGTTGAGAGTTTCACCCCAGTCTTTCTTAGAGCCCATAGTAAAATATTTATTACACCCCAATTCTAAGTGGATAATGATCCACCCCAGGCAGTGCTTAAAGTGTGGAAAAATAAGTGTCTGGACGCCCCTTATCTTTCCAAAAGAAGTGCCTGGACGCCCCTTACCTTTCCAGTCTGTACTGGCCAATAAGTGGCTGGACGGCATTCAGATTTTAAAATAAGTGCATGGACGCCGTCCATTACCGTCCAGCCACACTTTAAGCGCTGACTCCAGGTATTTTTGCACAATTCTTGCACTGGGTCCGTCGCATACGTTTCTGCATCGAACAACTGCAAAGCGTTTATCCAGAACCTGTAGCCTATCGTTCCGGAGGCTACAGGTTAGCAATTTGAATTGATATCATTGCAATCGTGTTTTTAAATTTTACAGCCTAAGTCAAGAGTGCATGTGGATCAAAATAGGTGGCTTTTCATTCTGTTGGCTCTATATCGAGAACAGAATCAAATTCAAGATCATCGGGTTACGTTAAATTACATCTCATGCAATCTGTCTACTTACTCTCACTTACTTATTTACCTAGGCTACTTCTTACTCATTTCTTACGTGTTCCACAGGGTCGATAGAGAAAATCTACTGGGCCGTGAATAACTCCATTGGACCGGCAGGAAACAGGGATCACAGTTATCTAACGATGTTTTCCTACGATGGATTCCTTTACGGAGTCATTACCGTTGTAGGTAAGTAAATAATTATATGCCTATTAATCAATAAGTAGGCCTATTGAATCAAAGGATGAACACCATTGGAATGACAACTCTATAGACTATGTGCGTCGAGAGTATCATCCCAATGGTGTTGAAGACTGAACAAGGCTGAACAACTTTGAACATGGCCTAACAAGACAGACAAGTACATGTAGATATGCATATTATACAGACAGGTATAGTTGCGTAGACTAAAACTTTATAGGGTCTATAATCTATATACGCATCTACCTGTCTGTATATTACTACGCATATCTACATGTACCTGTCTGTCTGTTTGCATGTCTGTCGGTTGCTCTGCATTGTTCAATTTTTTAAAGCCATGTTCAAAGTTGTTAATCCTTGTTCAATCTTCTTAAGCCTTTTCAACGCTGTTTGGCCTGTTCGAACCCAGCTCAGCGTTCTTCAACCTTCTTTGCTGCTGGCGCATAAAAGAAGTTAACACAAATCAGGCTGGATTGCAGGATTCTCGATAACATGGGTGAATTGGTGGATGGGGGATGGATGGATGGATGGATGAATTGGTGGATGGATGGATGGATGGATGGATGGATGGATGAATTGGTGGATGGGTGGATGGATGGGTGAAATGGTGGATGTGTGGATAGGTGGATGGATAGATGGGGGATGGATTGGTGATATTTGAGACTATGTAAGTTGGTCCTTCCTACAAATTGGTCTAAACCGTTTGTAGTTCCTGAGACAAGAACTTTAGCATATTTGAAGGAGTTTGGGCGCACGCGCAGTTGTCTTGAAAACATTGCAAGCGCACTCTGGCGGAGAAAAGTAACATCAGCGGAAGTAATCAGGTGTTGGGGCTATTGTGACTGGAGTCACTTATAAGCCCTAAGTATAGCCTGGTTGCAATCAGAACTCGCCTGATATAATTATATGAATGTAGATGACTGCGATTTTATTGTGACTGGAGTCACAGTGGCTGACCCCTCGCCAGAGGGAATAATCCTAGCCTGAAGGGAAAGAAGAAAGAAGATGACTGCGATTAGTGAGATTAACGGAGGTGGCCTGCATACATGCAATGCAATACGACTGCCAGGTAATAATCCCCTACATACAGAGTTCAGAGGTACATACAGACATGACAACAGTTAAAAATTGAGAGAAAATTTCTAGGTATCGTGGTGAACCTTTTACAGTATGTATGTATGTATGTATGTATGTATGTATGTATGTATGTATGTATGTATGTATGTATGTATGTATGTATGTATGTATGTATGTATGTATGTATGTATGTATGCATGTATGCATGTATGCATGTATGCATGCATGCATGTATGGCATGTGCGTATGAATGTATGAGTTTATTCCGATGTATATAGATATCTCCAGTATGCAAATGAATAATGAATATTGTATGTCTCAGGGAGATTTGGAACGATGTTCGTCGACCAGTCTTTCTGGCAGTGTGGCGTGGCAGCTAGACCAAGAAACGGGGTTTGGGGTTTCATGTTCGCTGGTCTCACCTGGGTTGCTATTCCTCTGGCGTTTGCTACGTCAATGGGACTCGGATATTTGACCTTGTGTTCCCAGAGAGGATCTCCACTTCTTGACAACGTGGCCGTCAGTCAAGGTGCAATCATGACATTGTATATTTTGTCAGTTCGTGCTGTCTTCTCATTAGAACACCTTACTTTCATTAGCGCCATAGACCAGCAACATAAATCTCCATTATTTGTATCGTGTTTTTTACACGCCGTAAGTGTTTGAACTCATGTTATTTCCAATATATTTATTCTTGTTTTGAACCACTGCGCACTGTCTGGGATTTAACGATTGATATAATTAAGGTAAAACTAGAAAATCATCTAACATA
>OX457046.1:26329276-26354276 GCA_949752735.1 Lumbricus terrestris
TCTAAGAGAATGCACACCATAATAATGCTGGACTAATATATTCTAAGTAGGGGAAGTAGGGGCAAGACGGACCCCGTAACGGATTTTTGGTTTTGAGACACCATAAACGTGCTTGACGGGCACAAATTTTTTGGCCACTCGCAGCTCATACAGTACCATAGCTAAGGGCAACACAAATTTAATTGCATCCCTTTTTGATAATAAGATTTTTAAAATTTAAAAATGTAGTCGTAATGGTCCGTCTTGCCCCACTATGGGGCAAGATGGACCAATCTAATAAATCATGCTCCACGCATTAGTCTTTCATCATAGCATGTTCTGATCACATGCAGAATACTATTTTATGCATAAATGTGATCGTCTATAATGTAAAACAGTGAGAATAACACAGAAGTTACATTGGACTAGATTTTTCAATTTTAGGTGATTTTAGTGGTCCATCTTGCCCCCATGGTGGAACAAGGTAGACCACTGCAATCATGACTTTCGCGTTAATTGTCATTATTATTGTATCCAACAATTATTGTTATAGTAATAATAACATAATAATTAATTAACATGTGAAATCGGAGGCAAAAATTCGAGCCATAGGAAAAATTCACACAAACGGGGCAAGATGGATCACAAGATCCGTCTTGCCCCGTCGGTGACTGATCCAACTCGCCCCCATGCGTAAGGTATAAACTTTTCACCAATTAAAAATTTGATCTACTGGGTATCCTGCCAATACCGAATTCGTTAATACGGCAGAAAAGGGTGTTTAACCAAATATACTTGCATCAAAAGCCTGTGACAATGTGCAATTGAATACTTAGCAAAAAACTGTTTCTTGAAAATAGGATCGAACAGGTCGAAAATCAACTTTTCATCATAAAAAACGAAAAAATGTCGTTTCGGTCGCTTATTTTGGTCAAATCACCAAAGCGCCAACAGAATTACAATAATTAAAGTTCATTCGATAGGTGGTGACACCATATATACCTTATATTGACGGGATCCATCATACCCCAAGGGTCCATCTCGCCCCTACTTCCCCTAGGCCTTGTTAAAGGGCATATAGTTTTCAGGAATTTATGAGAATTAACTAAACAAAGCTGGATCTGTAAAAGGTCCAGTCAATGTTAATCCGTTGATTCGGGGAAGCCATGTAGCACAGTTCTACACACAATGTACAGTTCTAAATGGATTTATGCGGCTGTAGACGCAGTTCAAAAGCAGTAGGAATGGTGATTGTCATCCGATTGGTAGGAATTTACCATGGAGGTTGAAAAGAGAAAAGGGGGCTTGTCCAGTTCTAAAATTTCTCAAAAGAAGCACTGCTGGAGACAGAGGCAAATTGATGTAGTATCGGGTAAGTTACGGCATGGTGTACAGGGTGGGCCAAAACAAGACCTCTACAGTTGTTGCCAATATTCTTACTTTTGGTTGATATTGGCAAAAAACCGTAGGGGGGTCTTTTTGGCCCACCCTGTATGCGTTTCGATCGTCTTTTCCATGCAGGCATGGTTGCACCGATCGTAGCGGAGAAATTGATGGACTGGCAAGGTCAGGTGATGTTAGTCGTCACAGTCATCATAGCTGTTGTACCAACTGCATCGGCGGAAGTCATGGCTGTGACATCGATTCTCGTCTACGACATCTATCAGATATATTTGAAGGTAAGTTCTGTCAGATACATCTAAAGGTATACAGCTTCTATATATCAGATATATCTTAAGGTAATTTCTGTCAGATACACCTAAAGGTATAGCTTCTATATATCAGATATATCTGAAGGTAATTTCTGTCAGATACATCTAAAGGTATAGCTTCTATATATCAGATATATCTGAAGGTAATTTCTGTCAGATACATCTAAAGGTATAGCTTCTATATATCAGATATATCTTAAGGTAATTTCTGTCAGATACACCTAAAGGTATAGTTTCATTCAGATATATCTTAAGGTAGTTTATATCAGATTTATTATCTGAAGGTAATTTCTATCAGATTTATATTGGGGTAATGTCAGCAATGTGCGTAGGCCGATAACATTTTTATGGTGACATGCAAAGAAAAGTTGAGTGTTTTTTAAAATTGATTCCATTAGCTTAGCGACAACCAATGAGTGCTTTCATGGGCGGAGTTTATCAGGGGCTAGGGGGGCCAAGCTCCCCATGAAGACCCAGATTCATTTATTTACCGAGTAAATGATCTATTTTCTCGGGCTTATCCCCCACCCCCAAGAAGGCGCAGACTCATAGATTTGTTCGGGAAAATGGCTCTGTTCCGAGTGACTAAAAAAAGTCATCAACCTTTTTGGCCGGAGAAATTAGTATTTTTCGGCGAGATTTCAGCCTGAGGACTAAAAAAAGGTCATCAACTTTTTGGGCAGAGAAAATATTTGTCGGCGCCGATCGTTCTGTACCGAGTATCAGCCCCAACAAATTTAGCCCCTCCAAGATCGGAAACCAAACTCCGCCCATGAGTGCTTTATATGAACTTTGGCCCATAGCATTGCAATTGAATTCATTTCTTTGTTATCTGATAGTTCGTGCTTCTCAATTTCAAATTTGTCTCGTCCTGTTTGGCAGCAAAGTAAATACATGTATAGTCCGTCTGTGTTGCTCTGTATTGATGTATAAAGGTTGCACGTTCTGTATTATTAGACGTATTATAGTTAAATTTATTATCCAAATGCACATGGTTAGGCTAGTTTTGAAATTTCGGATATTATTCATATCGTGGTGGGGGTGTTGAACTTGCAAATCTTTTAAATACGCCACTTCTTCTTCTTTAGCTGTTCTCTGCCGTCAGGCAGGTTCATATGTCCAATGACGCCACGCGTATCTGTTCTGTGCATCCTTTAGTCCTCTGTAACTGTCCTTTGCCATCATCCAGTCCAGTAGCATTGTTCTTGGTCTTCCTCTTTTATTTCCCCCCTCCATTCTTCCTTCTATAATGTCCCTTACTATGGTGTCACTCCTCAAGACGTGGCCAGTCCAGTTTCTCTGCCTCCTCCGTATTGTCTCCAGCATTGAGCTTCTCTCTCCGATCATCCGCAGTATTTCTTCGTTCGTCTTGTGCTCCGTCCAGCTGACACGCTCCATTCTTCGCCAAATCCACATTTTGAAAGCTTCCAATCTTCTTATGTCATCCTTTCTCATTGTCCATGTTTCTGACCCATACAGAACCACACTCCATACCAGCGTCTTCACCATTCTCTTTTTAAAGTTCAAATTTAGCTTTCCTCTGAGGAGTTCCCCTCTTTTGTTAAATGCGTCTTTCCCCATGGCTATTCGTCTTTTTATTTGCACATCGCATCTTGCATCCTCTGTGACCATACTTCCTAGGTACGGTAGCAGTTATTTTGTAAATACGCCACTGTAGTGTGCTTTACTTAGAAAGACTGAGTAAAATGGTGAAATTAAGTCGTTCGATGTTTCTGTAAACTTCCTGTTGCTTCTCAGCCATTCCGTATGTATGTATGCATGCATGGCATTGCATGTATGTGCATGTATGTATGTATATGTATGCAATGTGTGTAATGCAACTTCCTGTTTTGTTTCTCAGCCATTTCGTATGGTCTTCGACGCGAGTACCTGCATTCTGTGCGGCAAGGAACGAGGGCGAATGGCCAACGCAAGAGACCAATGCCACTGCATCAGCATGACATACTGCAAGACGTGTGCAGAGGACAATGAGTACGCATCTCAAGAATTGCATCATGAACTTATATAGCGCCGCATAAATGATGCTCAGAGTATTAGTCTTTGTCGCGAGACAGACTAAGATGGATAGATGTATGGATGGATTATTGGATAGATATATATTTATAGATAGATAGATATAATTGGATGGATGGATGAATATAGATGAATGGGCAGGTGATGAATGCAAATGAGGAAGAGATGGATCGATACATGGATATAGGTGGATTGTACAGATGGACGAATGGATGTATAGATGGATAGATGGGGGGTGGATTGGTGAACGGCTGGATGGATGGATGCATTGGTGGAAGGATGAATTGGTGGATGGGTGGATGGATGGATGGATGAATTGGTGGATTGGTGGATGGATGGGTGAAATTGTGGATGTGTGGATGGATGGATGGATAGATGGGGGATGGATTGGTGAACGGATGGATGGGTGGATGGATGCATTGGTGGACGGATGAATTGTTGGATGGGTGGATGAATGGATGGATTGGTGGATGGATGCATTATTGAATGGATGAATTGGTGGATGGATGAATTGGTGGATGGATGGGTGGATGAATGGATGGATTGGTGGATGGATGCATTATTGAATGGATGAATTGGTGGATGGATGAATTGGTGGATGGATGGATGGATGGATGGATGGATGGATGGATGGATGGATGGATGGATGGATGGATGGATGGATGGATGGATGGATGGCAGACATATTTATTGGCATAGTCCTACATGTATGTGTAAGTACAGTGAGCATAATAAAAATATTATCTGATGTGCAGAAACACCGTTGCATCTTCCGTTACGTTGAAGTAATGTTAGTTAATTAAGCAGAGCAGTTAGTTATTTAGTTAAACAATAATGCTACTTGCTTTTTCCTCAACCTAGAAACCGAGCGAGGGCGAGTTGGAAGAGACCAGTGAAGCCCCCCTACACTTGCATCGTCCACGGCGCCTACAGATCATACAACGAATTCTTGACTCGTCTGAAGAACTGGTGCCAGATCATCACCATCATTGCGATGCTGCCACTTACCATCATCCTCAGAGCACTGGCTGTAGGTAGACACATGACGGCACGTTGTCCTATCATCGCACATCGCCATGCCATACCATTGCCATTACATCGCCATACCATACCATACCATACCATACCATACCATTACATACCATTGTGCAGAACCATGCTTTCTCTGTGGTAGGTAGAATCCTCAACCTGGAATGGTCTTCCTCTGACCCTCCGCTCTCTTTGTAAAAATCCTTCTCAGGCTTTCCTCTCTCATCTTAAGACAGTTTTATTTGGCCGCGCTGAGGTTGGGAGCGCCTCTGAGTAGTCCTCTTGAAGATGCGCTATATAAATGCATCTAATGAATAGCGAATGCCATATCATACTATATCATACCATACCATTATATACCATATCTTACCATATCATGCTATACCACTACAAACCATGCCATATCACACCATACCATATCATATCATACAATGCCATGCCATATCATTACATACCATATCATACCATACCATGTCATGCCATAGTTGCCATAGCATCCCTTTATCATACCATACCATCACAGACCATATCATACCATGTCATGTTTTGTCATACCATATCATACCTTACCATATCATACTATGCCATATCATACAATGCCATATCATACAATGCCATTATGTACCATAATAAATCATGCCATACCGTTGCATATCATGTGATATCGTACCATTAACGATGTTATAGTATATGCTATGGAACAGTATGGTTTAGTATGTTATAGTATGCTACGGCATAAAGTGGTATGGTATAGTGTGGCGTGGTACAGTATGGTGTTGCATAGTACGGTGCAATACGGTATAGCATGGTGTAGGATGGTATGCGTGGCATGGTATGTTATGGTACGTGGTGCTTCGCACTCTTTGAAGCCGCTAAATAAATTTCCGATTGCAACAACAGATTGTCATAATAATGCTTTCTTTTCTTTGACCTTCAGATCAGTCTTGACTGGGGCCTGATGTTGATGGGTGTGGTCGTTGGTCCGGCCGTCGTTCCAATCGTTTTGTCTTTGTTCTGGAGTCGGTTGAGTGGTACTGGAATGGTAGCAGGGACTCTCGGTGGTACCTTTGTCGGCCTCACTGCCTGGCTCATTGCCGCCGCTCTACAACCAGGTGGACTCAACCGACTCACATTCTTTCAAAATACAGGTAGACCTTTAATACTATCGTCACCATCAATGAAAATAAGCATACTATACCATGATGGTACTGGGAGCCCCCCAGAATGAAAGGTCTAATACATTTGTTACGCGCGCAAGGTCACACCGAAATGTGAATCTGTGGCGCGGGTAATAAGACGCCAGAGGAAGATGCAGTTAATAATCTTCGTTTATTAACATTCAATCTGACGACCGCAGAACGATTACAGATACAAGTTATACGAAATACGGCCAACATCGCACGACACGCAAGTCGGCTACAACAGGCTCGGTAGCTCAACACTAATGGCGTAAGTGCTGGAACGCTCCTGGTACGGCCAAGCCAGGAGTGGGAGGGGCGATCTTATTTTCAACAGACCCGAGGAAAACAACACAACAGAAAGCGCCACTGGCAGCTAACAGAAAATTCAAATAATTGGATATCCAAGTGTCTAAAAGTCAAAGAAAAAAGTGAGTTTTGAGCCGTTTTTAGGATAGGGAGTGAAGTTGAGCTACGAAGCGAGAGCGGAAGTCAATTCCAGTGGCATGGAATTCAGGTGAGCCCATAACTGTTCTGCATCGGGGTTCAGCTAAAAGTATGTTTACTTCGCTGCTTTTGGTGGTTGGTCGCAGGATCAATGGACAGTATGCTTTCTGGATGTCTCGTTTCGATGATCGGTGGCGCTATAATATCGATCGTCGTTTCCCTCATCGATAACCGGAAGTTGGACGCGTCTCAGCTGAAGGAAACGTGGGAAACGATGAGAGACATCGACAACCCACTTCGACCATGGACTGAAATATACGCAAAGTAATCAGTCAATCAATCGATCAATCAATCAATCGATCAATCAATCAATCAGTCGATTAATCAATCAATCGGTCAATCAATCAATCAACCAATCAATCAATCGATCGATCAACCAATCAATCGATCAATCAACCAATCAATCGATCAATCAATCAATCAGTCGATTAATCAATCAATCGATCAATCAATCAATCAATCGATCAATCAATCAATCAATCAGTCGATTAATCAATCAATCGATCGGTCAATCAATCAACCAATCAATCGATCAATCAATCAATCGATCGATCAATCAATCAATCAATCGATTAATCAATCAATCGATTAATCAATCAATCGATCAAGTAAGCAATAAATGAATAAATCAATCGATCGAACTGTCGGTCAACATTTATATAGCACCTCTTCAATGTCTCCACTCATATATGCGCTATCTTCATGCGCAAACCTCTCTGTACCACCTCTGCTCGCCATCTGCGTCCCACAGACCGGCTGGATCTGTACACGTATGCACATCATATGTGCATATGTGTACAGATCCAGCCGTGTCAATGTGAATCTACCCTATATAATTATTAATAATAATTATATAGGGTAGATTCACTCCGACACAGCGGCATGTAAATTCTGCATAGGAGAGAGTATCAAGAAAATAAAAGGAAGCGATTCCACCACACCACATGACAACTCTCTGGACAACACCTCTGACTAGATTCATTCATTCCTTCATTCATTATTAGAATTTATATAGCGCCCTTCAAGAAACTACTCAGAGGCGCTCCAAGCCCAGCCACGGCAAAAGGAAAAGGATTTAAGAGATTTAGGAAATAAAGATTGGCTTGTCAGGTGGAGGAGATGAAGGTTAGAAGGGAGGTCTTTCCAGATTGACGGCCCCACAACCGAGAAGGCTCGGCGCTGTCTGGCAGCTACATGTAGCCTAAGCGAGCCCGTGGAACAAGCAGTTATTCCTTCGCGGAAGAGCGAAGGTCCCGACGCGCTTCAATGTCAGAGACTGGGCGACAGAGAACACGCAGATAGATAGACACAGCGCTCGCGAGTAAGTTGGTGCCCTGCGCTTGGCTTTCGAGTTGCGCTTTAGAAAGCTGTAGATTACAAATACTACTACACTGCAACGTGGCTAAGCTTAAACGTCCGGAGTAAGTTTAAGATATTCCCAAAACTAAGTTAATTTCGCTTTACAGTCCCTCCATGTGCATGGAATGATCTTCCTCCCGACCCAAGGGCAAAGCTAATCCCTCGTTTTTCCTCATCTGTCTCTCACTCTTTAAAGGCATTTCTTTTTGCTCGGAGTTTCTCGTGCTGAGAGCGCCTCCGAATAGTCATTCTGTGAGAGGCGCTATATAAATTTAAAGATACACTACGATGCATCTTCTATAATAATCTATATTCAGGGAGATGGGTCTGAAGCGATATAACGTCTTGACAAATCGACCTTCGCTGGAGGTCACGGAGAAGAAGTATCGCCTGGATAAAATGATAGCTATCATCGTTGGGTTCGTTCTGACCTTCGGAATGCTCATCCTTTGGCCTTCCTTGCCCCTCTTTGCTGGCGTCATGGACCTTGCGGCATTCACACACTGGGTATGCAACAGTTTTACAAATAGTTACTTAATCGTAATCGTAATCGTAATCGCAAGTTGTATTCGTTTCATACAGAAGGCATAAATTTGGTTTTTCCACTGTTACTACACATACTTTGTGGGGCGCGGTGGTGTAGTGTGTATGCTCCTTGCCTTGCAGCCGTAGAGTTGCAGGTTCGAATGCAAGTCATGCCGCCACGTAGGGACCTTGAGCAAGTCTATCGTTCGCAATTGCGAGCGAAAGGCGCTTAGGCGTGAAACTCCGATTCAGTGTCCGCGATGTAGTCGGGAGCGCTTCTGAGTAGTGAGCTTGAAGGGGCGCTATGGCAAGTGCACATACACAGGCTATATACATATACTTCCATGGCACGTTTTATCCAAAAAAGGTCAATCCAGTCCCACTGGGTTCAAATGACAATTTTAGATTGATTCCGTCAGTGCGATTGATGGTTGAATGAGGAGACGCACGTTACGTTTTTGAATCGTCAAAAACGATAGGTGGTCTCACTAAACGTGATATAACTTTTTATCTGTTTGAAATATTTTGATGAAATGTGGCCATAATGGGTAAATATGAATTGTCTTTAAGCCTGTAAAATTTAATTTCGACATTCTTTTCAGTTAACAGTCATTAATTAACAGTCATTAATTAACAGTCAGCAATTAACAGTCAGCAATTAACAGTCAACAATTAACAGTCAACAATTAACAGTCAACAGTCACAAGTTAGCACCCAGCAGTTAAATTCTGTGCTTCTGTGCTAACTGTCTTGCGAGCATACGTCAATACTATGCTAATCATTTAATCATTTAATCATCTAATCATCTAATGGGGTGGGGGTCCCGTACATGTAGCTCAGTGGAGAGAGCGCTGGCCGTTAAACTGAGAGAGTCATCCGCGCGACCCGGGTTCAAGCCTCGCTCAGGGCATTAATTTATTAAAAATTTCTGTTAGCGGCCATTGGCGCTTTGCTGTTGTGTTGCTTGACTCGGGTTCTGCTAAAAATAAAGATAGCCCCTCCCACTTCTGGCTTGGCCGACCAGACGCGATCCAGTACTTAGGCCATTAGTTAAGTTACCGAACCCACTGCTGTAAAGCCGATCTGCGTGTCGTGCTACAGTGGGCCGTATTTCGTACAGGCCCGCCGACAGAAATTCCGGGCCCCTGGGCTCAGCAGTCACGGGCCCCAAACTATCTTTAGACTTTAAGAGCAAATTTACATAAAAAGAAATAAAAATAACAATTAGTGTTGGTATGAATGTGCGCTAATGTGTACATTTATGATTTTTAACCAGTCCTTAATGTTAAGAGTTTAATTTTAAAATGATATGGTAATCAACAAGCAACTTTTCAGTATTTAACTGCAACAATAGGCCTATCCCTTATAATATCCTGGTACACGGCTGTGGAAATTTTAAAGCTGCACAGCCCCTTCTTTTCTTTCTCATCCTCCATGGTAAATGGCCTCCAATCGGACGACACTGATCTTTTTTACTAGTTTCAACTGCATGGAAGTGCTTTTACAGCTGCACAAATCCTTTTAGAACGGCACATTTTGTGTACAATTGCACGCTAAAAAAGCCCTGTCCTGGTAATTCTCTTTCTTGTCTGCGAACCTAAAAATGCAATTCGGAAATGCTCTTTTATTCTTGCCTGGAAAATTGTCCGAATGTCTTGGAGGACCGTTTTTTATAACCTTAATAGCAGCATATAATTAGGCCTATCGTCTCAATCGTTTGTGTATAGGCCTAAACGCGGGCCCTTGCGGCAGAGTGCCAACATCAACACACTGCCTCTTTACAGTTTCTATATTTTCAGCATATTCATTGTTCTTATTTATAATGTCTTCTTCTGGAATTAAGATATTAACACCACAAACTTCATTTTTCATCCATTCAGTTATATATATGCAGGTACGTTTAATTCACTAGAATCAACCGATGCAGGAGTAGGCCCATAGGCGTAGGAGGCGGGAGTCCAGAGGGGCAAATGCCCCCAAATTTCGGGCAGAAGTGTTTTTTTTGAGAAAACAGGCAGGGGCGGAAAAAAAATTTAGAATTGTTTTCGGGTAAACAGGTACGGAAAGATTTTTTCACACTGATAACTAAGGTAATGGACTGTTGTTTGAAACTAAAACAGTTGTACATGTAGTAGTGTATAACAGCGAGTAATAGCCGCGCTATTAGGCTCTATTTAAAACAACATAAATTACAAACAATAGGCTAAGTAATATAAGTGGTTAAAGGTTGGGCCCGCCGCCAGTAGTCAACATATGAAACACATTATAATCACTGTAGCCCGGGCCCCCTACGGCCCCTAAAAGTCGCCGGGCCCCTGGGCATTTGCCCCCCCCTGCCCCCCCTCTCGGCGGGCCTGATTTCGTATAACATGTACCTGTAATCGTTCAGCGGTGTGTCAGATTGAATCAATTAAAAGGAATATTATTATTATTAATCATTTAATCATTTAGGCCTAATCATTTTGCGTTGTGTCAATTTTAAATTAAACGAAGACAATTGTTTTATTAGGCCATTAGGCTATAAATAAAAGATATAGATGTCTGAAATATTATAAGCAATTAAACAGTTTCCATTTCCCTGTCTCGATATAGATTCAAATGATCGCCTGCTACTTTTTTCTCTCCACTGTCTTCCTGATCGTCGCTCCGCTAGCAACGGAGTTTTACGAAACAAGGAAATATCTTCGCGAGAGAAACTCAATCGGAGATGAAGAGATTGACGTCACCGACGGAACGTCACAGGATGACGTCGGCAAAACAACGACGCAGAAGACGAAGGATGAGAGAGCAGTTTGAACGCCGCAGACAGCAACATAATTGAGCTTCTAATGAGAATTTTTCATGGATTTTTGATGTTATACTTGTAAAATGGAATAGAATGTGTTACACCTTGATCATATACAACTGTCTATAAACATATACTATTATGCAGAAAATTAATGATTGATTGATTGATTGATTCTTCGTGTAATTAGGGCGACCCTGTTAGCGGAACCTTACGTTCCTTTGGGCTTAACCCTTTGACATCAATGCATGTGACATTCTCAACTACTGTTTGTTTGTGCCATAGGCCCTACTGTATGTATACATATGCATGTATATGATGATCAATAAAGTATTTTGATTGATTGATTGATTGACATATAATCTATCATGTGGAGCTCTGGGTATTCCGGTGTATCCATATAAATGCTAAGTCAATTACTTGTTCAATTGGTCTCCTATATCTGGCGGGACCCGTTCCTTCAGGTGTACCTTTTGTTCCCAAAAAAATTGCATTGGTAAATATATAATTATTTCTTTGTTATGTAATTTCTTTTAACATAACAGGGTTTTCGGTGGTTCAGGAGACTAGTGATCTGTGTGAGAACCATCACTTTTACAATGTTTTAAAAACCTATCTGCCCTATAGCTTAGCCTTGAAATTTATGAGTGTTTCCAGCGACACTGCCTCTTCACTCAGCTCGTTCCAGACCTTCACTGTTCTGCTGCTAAAACATCTTTGTTTGATGGCACCCTCGGACTGTCTGAATATCTTATATCGGTGTCCTCTTAAACCTTTAATGTCAGCCAACTAAACAAATCTTGAGCATGGTGTTTTTTCTTTGTTTGTCATCAGCTTTAATTTTAATTGCTGTTTTAATTGCTGTTTTAATTGCTGTTTAATTGCTGTTTTGTTACTCATTTCTTTGTTACACTTGTTGTAGGGCCTACTTTGTTATACTTGCTTAGTTGTTGTTTTGTTACTGTAATTGTATACGTACTGGGTTCAATAAACGATTTGAATTTGAATTGAATTGAAATAGAATACCATGCATAGGTGCAATCACGTCCTAAAAGTTGGGGGGACCAAATGAATCACGTCCTAAAAGTTGGGGGGACCATAATGATAAAGTCAATGGGACCACTCAAAAGTTGGGGGGGACGCGTCCCGTGGGTCCCATAGGGTGGTTGCGCCTATGAGTATTACCATGCAATTTAGAATCCAAAAGATTCTACAACTACTCTCATGATTGGTGCCAAAGACATCGAGGAGGAATGTTGGAGCTTTTTGAAAGTCGTAGATCGGTGTGAAATGGCATTGACAAATAGAATCTAATCGTAATCTCCAAATTTCTGTAGCGCCGCTCGAAAACCAAGCGCGGTTCACCAGCTTATCCACGAACGCTGCGTTGAGTTAAGAGGTTGTCCGTTGTAGTCCGTATAGTCCAAAGTTGGTCCGGGTTCAAGTGATCAAATGTAAGCCTATTACACTATTATATATTATTACACATTACACAAGTAATACACATTACAAATGAGGTGATACATAATTTATTACAATTAACGAGTCTTGATGATCAGAAAAGATATTATTTTGTGTGGGGCGCGGTTTTAGTTTTCTGCCATCATCCATTGTAGTGTGTAGGCCTGTAATAATATTACTTTTCATCAGCGATAGTGATAACCTATACGGTAACTGTCAACGAAGGAATTTTTTCTTTTGTCTTTTTCTCTACAGACTTCGTATGAAGCTTCTTTGTTTTGCCTTGTGCGATATAAAGTTGCCTATATATGATATATCGCACAAGGCAAAACAAAGAAGCTTTATACGAAGTTTATAGAGAAAAAGACAAAAGAAACATTTCCATCGTTGACAGTTACCATATAGGCAATCACTATTCGCTAACCATACTCAAATATTGACAACGCACGCCTTTTGATCGACTTTTCAACCTGGGTCTTTGAAAAAAGCAACAGCAATACATTATCACGTGTTTCTGTGTCATAATATTATTCTATCGATATTGATTTGTGTAATTAGAGTGGGTGCATTGACGTTCATCACGGATCACAGAGCGCAATCGATCGTAGGCTTACACGATGGGGCTTATAGTCTTATGCTCTTACCCTCTTGCTGTCTTCATAACAGTTACTGAGATCCAATCGTTACGGGTCTGTCAATGTCCCGGCTGCTCCAGGTTCAATACGACTCTGCAGGCCGTACCGGGGTAAGGGGCGGATCCAGAGCATGGCCCCCATTTAGAATTTTTTTGATCAGCTATTCGGGCTCAGAAAGTGGGGCGCGGTTTTGACGTGGCCCCATGAACAGTCCCGCAGGCCCCTCCCCACGCCCACGAGATCAGTTTAAAAGATCAGCTATTTTGGCGGAAAAATGGTACCTTTCCCTTGGGAATTCGAGGCAAATGACTACAAAAAGGCATCAGATTTTTTGGCGACCAAGACAAAACATTTTCCTGTCCCAAGACCGAAAATTTTGGCCCCCCTTCGAAAATTTCTGTATCCGTCCTTGCCCCCCAATCTGTCTTAAGGAGCTCTGTGTGCCGGTGTCAATCAGAATTATGAATACTTTAACACGCAAATAAAATACAAAGTTGAACTCCGAAAGATTCTACAACGACGCTCATGACTGGAGTCAGAGGCATCGGTTCGCTATATGAAGATTGGAGGCCGTTATACTGAGTCGTCTCCATCGTAAGGCACACACCATGCACCCCGTGAGGATTCATTTTGAGATCGATTCTAATTTCTTACCCCTGCGGATATGCCACGGAATAGATTCACTTCAGGTCACGAATCTGCAATCATGCAATGGAAGTCTGGAGCCTCCTGGTGCGTTAGACGGACTTAATTTTCCAGCAGTCTTCGAATAGAGTCAGACACTGAAGAAGGTTTCGCATTATTCCTCCACGTACAAAGTCGTACATGTACAGCGTAGAAACCACTACAGGCAGACCAATAAATATTAGAGGAGAAAACGTGTTGCTTTTTAACGGAACCGTATCATATTAATGTTGATTCGTGTCGCCCTCCCTATTTATCCAGACTTGGGTCTGGCACTGCCAAAGTAGCACGAGCAGTGGCGGAGTTTGTGGCGGAGAGATATATGTTCAGCGCCCCTACATGTCATTACGAGGCTCTTGATAGGCGATGTCTACAACTCCGCCACTGGTTGTTCTCTGCCAGTGCCAGTCCCAAGCCTGGGTTAAGGAGGAGGGCGACACTGATCGTCTTTGAAATGGCAGTGTCGTTAAACGTGTAACAAACAGCGATGTCTACATAGCCAACACTATTAGCTTACAATGCCATACAGGCAACATGTACATTCAGCACTTTGAATGAAAACTCAGATAACAGCACTTTTTCAGTCCTTCCACATTAATTGCTACCAATTTTTTTAAATGCTGACATTGCTGAGAAATCGCTTGGCTTCTCCTTGTTAAAAATCGAACATGGCAGTTTAGCAGTAGTTATAGTAGATGTGTCATTCTTTTCAATCTGCGGACGCTTTTTTATTTCTTCTATTGTAACTGGTCGTGAGTGTGCGGACTGGGGTGCATCTCCTGTTCTGCTTAGTGCTATCTTCACCAACGATCTATAATATTATTATACGAAGGAAATAACAAAGGAAGCCTTAAGGCAAATGCTGCGTTCCAGTGGCGTCGATTAATGTCGCAACTCGTGGGCCAGATGATTTTCAATAGGCTAAACATGGTAAATGTTTATGGTAGTGGGGTCCTATCTCACAGTATCGACATACACTGTGAGTGGTCCTTGGTCTTAAATAAGACAACAGCTATTATAGATAGACTACGTATCGACCATGCAAACATCCGATGCATTAAGCGTACATTTAGCAACAATCAATGCAGAGAGCCAACACGGTTCTTACTATACCCATCGGTGTCTTTGCTTCCTCGATAAAGCATCCATTTCTATTATTTCTGAGCGTATCCTAAAAGCAGGGCACGCAACAATTAAGTCACTTTGCTTCCTCGATAAAGCATCCATTTCTATGATTTCTTAGCGTATCCTAAAAGCAGGACACGCAGCAATTAAGTCACTTTGCTTCCTCGATAAAGCATCCATTTCTATGATTTCTGAGCGTATCCTAAAAGCAGGGCACGCAACAATTAAGTCACTTTGCTTCCTCGATAAAGCATCCATTTCTATTATTTCTGAGCGTATCCTAAAAGCAGGGCAAGCAGCAATTAAGTCACGTGGTTTCCATCCCTGCTGTCTGCGACGCTATTGTCTGCATGACCAAAGCACGCACGCGCACGCACACAAAATCGTGCAGCGTCTACATACACATGTGCACTTCTACGTGTACACCTATCAGACGCACGGAGACATACGACACAAACGCACGTCAGACCGTAGCATGTAGCGACAGCATCGGTTAATTATTAGAAGACGCGTTTTTTATTCGTATGATCGATCTTAGTATATATATATATGTATGTATGTATTTATATATGTATGTATGTATATATATGTATATATATATTTATATTTATAATTATACGATGCACAATTATTTCCGATAGGTCCGTGAATGTTATCGTCTGCTAGAGTAATTATTATGTACGTTGAATGCTCTTTGAATGGACTTATGTGACGCTGTCGCTTTCGCGGTTCGTCGAGAGGAAGAAAAAGAAGAAGAGAGAGAGAGAGAGAGAGACAGACAGACCGACAGAGACAGAGAAATAAAGAGAGGGAGTTGTTTGCTGCTTGCAGATGACAGAGACAGGTACAGAGACAGGTACAGAGAATGGTACTGATACAGGGACAAAGAGAGAGAGAGAGAGAGAGAGAGAGAGAGAGAGAGAGAGAGAGAGAGAGAGAGAGAGAGAAAGTGAGATAGAGAGAGAAAGACAGACAGACAGAGACAGAGAGAAACAGACAGAGATCCATAGAGAGACAGAGAGAGAAAGAGAAAGAGATATAGAATAAAGAAATATCGATTCAAATAGACATAGACAGAGAGACAGAGATTCGTTCGCTGAATGTAGAATTGTAGATGGCAGCATAAAAAATTATATTCCTCCTATAATTCAACCGTCTGCAGATTCTTTCCAAAAATCATCATCGTGTGAAACAACGCGCTCGTGTCACTTGTCGACACCAGCCCCCCTTCCCCCTTCCTTCTTCCCTCTCTGCCGGTGTCACGTGATATTCTATCCCCCCTGAAAGCTATCCGGGGGGATGAATTAATCTATCCCCCGGATGGAATTAACCGGTCTAGATAATCCGGTTGGATAAACCATTCTATATCCCCTTTTTTGAAAAATGCGTGTAATTGAAAATTGTATGCTCTAATCAAAATTTAAAGTGACTCTAATTGTTTTAGGTGTCCTAAGCATTGGCTCAGAAAAAGGCAACCCGAATTCATTTAGTGACTCTGAGTGTTTTAAGTGCTTTAAATGTTTTAAGTGCTCTAAAACCAAAGGAAAAAATACCAAATAGGAATAAACATACCTGTTAGCGTCATTGTTCAAAACAAAGCAGATGAAAATTAATTTGCAAAAATAAACACACGCGGAAGTGGCTTTTCGACTTTTATTCATTTGGGGGCGGGGGGTACGATTAATACGGTGGATACTCTATTTCGTGACACCGGCGTCCGGCAATCGTGTGTCAACGAGATATTATAGAAACCGTTATGGACTCGAAGTTGCCGATGAGACAAGCATGGAGATGCCGCTGCTGCTGATGATGATGTTGGAAAAGATGATGAACATGACTAAGACGATGAAAATGACAGTTCAGCAAAAACACTCCGACTCTCAAGTTCTGCTAAACCGATTCACGTTCATTGGATCGTCTATAACCTCCTTGAAACTCCGAGAGTATACGGTTCAATAAATGCAGGTTATTGCCATTGATTTCTCTCTCCTTCTCTCTATACCTGAGAGATATAACCTCGCTGCTGTGGATTACCTTGCGGCACACGAGTAGACCTAGTCTTCATCGCTAGTCTGCACGCGGGAGCTGGACGGCCGCGGAAATTCGATGATTGGCTGGAAATGTGAGTCTAAAACGGGAATCTATCATTAGTTAAGAGATACGCTCGGCTAATCAGAGATATTAGGGAAACAGTATAGTCCATTAGGCTTACCGCGTCTGTCTGAAAGTTTTGATTCATGATTTTTCAATAGACAGACTTGTGTTCGGTGTTACATGCAGTCACGCTCGCAAAAAGTGACCGACGTTTACGCCTTGATTTTCAAAAGGAATTTTTCTGATTCTGCATCAAAAGAGTTGAGCGTAAACAAAACGGAACATGCGATGCTGACTGCAGTGATTATTTCAAAGTACACGACTCTAACAGCAGTTTAAACAAACGAGTATCCGATAAACCGAGAGCGTGGAATCAGCCTTAGTTTCTTGCCAATCGTATTACTGAAAGGTAAGACAGAATTTATATTCGTTACACAATACGGCGCTAACAGCAGTTTAAACAAACGAGTATCCGATAAACCGAGAGCGTGGAATCAGCCTTAGTTTCTTGCCAATCGTATTACTGAACGGTAAGACAGAATTTATATTCGTGACACGATACGGCGCTATGCTGTTTTTTGTCTTTCAAGCAAACAGCTAAAAAGGTATTTTGTCGATGGAGATATTAACACTATACTATGACGGACAGTATATACATAGGCCTATTATACTCGTCGAACAAAATCAATCTGAGGGGCGCGGTGGTGTAGTGGGTATGTTCGTCGTCTTGCAACCGAATGGCCGCAGGCTCGAATCCACCTCAAATCGTCGCCTCCTTCACTTGCAATAATTATTGATCAGCGGCTCAGCGCTTCGGCGTGAAACTCCGACGCAGTGTCCGCTCTGTAGTCGGGAGCGCCTCTGAGCATGGGCGCCCGCAGAAATTTTCGCAGGGGGGGGCAAAATTTTTACGATAGTCACGATTAAATTTTGTACTAGCAAGAGCTTGAAAATGCAATGCTGCATGGATATTAGGAATACGGGTATTTTTCAAAGAGGTTTCTTATGCAAATTTCTCAGTTTCATTTTGTGCACAATTTTTAATATGAATAGTTTCCTTAGAAATTTGTTACAAATCATTGCAAATAGCAGATCTATGTTAAAAAGTAGTTTCCTAAAGGTGCGCTATATAATTCCATAGAATGAACGAATGACTAAATGAACGAAAAAGGTGTTCGTTTGCAAGGGCAATTGCTCCTTTAGCTGCTTCTAAAGCGCCACTCGAAAGCCAATCGCAGGCACCAGCAGTTTCACATGTTCTGCATCGAGTCAGAAGCCTATTCCCAAGAGTAGTCAGAAAGAGGTCCGAGTCTGGTAGCCAGAGGGCCAGAGTAACTGTTAATGCGGGTGTCGTTTAGGAAGGTGGAGGATCTGAGGATCAGATGAGTCTGGGTATCAATTCTTTTTAACAGATCTCTTTGTCAGGTTTGGGTGTAAATCCTGAGGCGTTATAACCAGAGCCAAGTTTATCTGCAGTTTGACCTCCCTGGATTCTGTACTGGCAGCTTGCTAAATGGACAAAATGGAGCCTGGCTTATAGCGGACTTGGCTTATATAATTACAATGCTGGTGAATAAGCAGATCTCCCTGATGAAATTTCAGTGTACTTCGAGAAATTTTCAAATTTTTGAGTTAGTATTTACTTTTTTTGCAGTTGTGATTAATTGCATTACAGCTGGATTCCACTTAAGTAGACCATAATCAACAGGCCTACTGTTTGCATGGGGGCCCACAGGAAGGTTGAAAGCCAATGGTCATTGTAAGAGTTTTTAGAAAGAGGAACATGCAAGGCAGAAAGTTATAAAAGCATGTTTATTTCTATAGAGATATCTAAATGTGGATTTCTGACTTTCATTGTCTGTATCATTCGTATCAATGGTGCATTAATGCAAAGAAATTTGTTAAAAACCCAAAAGTAGTAGTTAAAAAAACATAGGTTTCAATTTTCCAGGGGGGGCAAGTGCCCCCCCCTTGCCCCTATGTGCGGGCGCCCATGCCTCTGAGTAGGGAGCTTGAAGTGGCGCTATAACAAGTGCACAGTGCTTAAAGTGTAAAAAAGAAGTGCCTGGACGCCCCTAATTACCTTCCTATCCTCTGTCTGTCTGGATGTCTGTCTGTCTGTCTGCCTGTCTTCATCTGTCTCTCGCTCTCGCGCGCTCTCTCTTTTTCTCTATCCATCTCCCTGAAGCCAATATGTATATATTATATATAATAGACACTGGGTGAGTGGATGTGGATAATGAGTGAGGGTGGAGAGTAGGAGTGGGGACGAGGTGAAATGAGGGTGGGGAAGTTGGGGATTGACCAGGAGCGAAGCGAATCCTAAATTTTCCGGGCAACATTGGGTACCCAGCTAGTAATAGGCCTATATATTATAAAAACTGCATATATATATACTTAGGCATTAATTTACTGGCTCGCTTGGCTACATCGGTAAGAGCGCTGGCCGCGCGTCTTTACGCGACTCTGTGAAAGAGAGCGTGCGGGCCGCGGTTCGCTTCCCGAAGGTGGCTATTTCAGAGATTCAAAATCTCGGGCTGGCACGGTCCGTCCTCGGGGACCTAAATGACGTGGCGACACTAATCATCTTTGAAATGGCAGTGTCGTTAAACATGTAACAACACAAGGATCCCTATACATGTAGGCTTAATGATGTAGGCTAATATCACATTATATGATATCAGTCACCGTTCAACCCGCTCCTCTTTCATCCTAACGCTTCTCCGCCCTTCTGCAAGTCATTCTACTCAAACATCTAGGCCTACAACAGTTCTGCAACCCTCTTGAATTAAAATGCTATCAGTCGCAGTAATAAGACAGATAGGCGATTCTATCCACTGACTCACCACGGCCTCAGTTGCAGAATTTTGTATAATATCTCCATGAGCCTCACAATTCAAGTTTGAATGAAGGTCTTTCACGAATCTTATCCACATTTCTCCTCCACCATTTTTCTCTCTCAATCGATGCTTCGATTCTAAACATCATGCAATTATTATAGGCCTATGTACAATGTATAACGTAGACTGTGCTGTCCGCCTGCACAGTTGACTAGTTGATTCTTGGCCTCAGCTGTCTGTCGACTTTTGTTTTATATAATTATTTTGTTTTAACATTCTGGTTTCCGAGACTGAGCTTTTAAAGAAACCTACAGATCTGATCACAGCTACGATTGCAGGTTTGGAAAAAAACTGTTACCAAAACAATTGTTTTCGGAAGAAAATGAAAACTGCAGAATGTTGTCCACTCATAACCTTATGCTGTTTGTCAATTTAAACCTAATATACCTATTATACGCTGAATAAGTCTGCTTAGTTGCACTACCATCACAGCTGGTGACGTGGAAAGCAACGAATAACATTGTTCAAATACCTTGAAAAGCGCTACTGTAGACAAAGCAGTGGCGTAGCCAGAAATTTTTCATGGGGGGGTTTTATGGCCGGAAACCCTGTATTTTGCTATTTTTTCTTACTTAAATGGAAAAATAACCGTAAAAAAATCTTTTTCCGGATCCAATGGGGGGTTTTAACCCCCAAACCCCCCTTGCCTACGCCACTGAGACAAAGTGCTTTGTCTATTTACCTTACTTGTTTAAAATTATAAATTTATACACCACTGCCGTAACTGCATGGACGCCGTCCATGCAGTCTTGGACGCCGTCCATGCAGTCTTGGACGACCGTCCAGGCAGTTACGGCCAGATAAGTGATAGGACGGCGTCCAGCCTCGAAAATAAGTGCCTGGAGGCCGTCCATGACCGTCCTGGCACACTTTAAGCCCCTGCAAGTGCACATACAAACAAACAGCAGATATACAGATCAATGATCGTTATTGTAAGTTTCCAATGTTTGACGACTTTATGTGGCGACCACAGAAGGTTAACTATGCAGGGTGGGCAAAAAAATCTTCCGGTTTCTTCCCAATATCTTGGCCAGAAGTAAGAATACCTAAATCACATTTTGCAGGCTTGAATCTAATTTGGTGGGTGGACACACTAAAAGTGATATAAGTTTTGTTCCGTTTGAAATATTGTGTTGAAATTGGCTCTAGGACCATTGCTCATAGGCTGATTGCTCATAGGCTGATTGCTCATAGGCTTATTGCTCATATGGCTGATTGCTCATAGGGTCTTTTGCTCATAGGCTCATTGCTCATATGTCTAAAATAAACGAACTTTGGCCTGGGTTTAAAACAAATATACCGTTTGCTATATCGATGACCCTCTTCACGCCTTAGCTTGTGCTTATCAATTAGTGACAATTAGCGTTGGTAGACTAATACAATGCTCAATTATAAAGTCCATAACACCATATAGGTGGTAGAAACAAGACATTAACCGTTAATCAAGCAAATTATGAAGTCAAACAATTGAAGGCGCGAACTAATAACTGTGCGACCCCATCGGATGCTCAGATATAAAAGTCCACGAAAACAGAGTAAGATAACTAGTTGCAGAGATAGACACAGCTTGGATACAGTATACCTACATCTTTAGTAATGAACACTCTTGTAGTTAAAAAGTTTAACTGTTTTTACATTTGATCAATTACATGACCTAGTAAATGTTTCCATTTCAGTCAGTGTTTTTTTTCTATAACTGCACTCGACTATTTTTTGTGACAGCATATGAGCAATAAGCCTATGAGCAATAAGCCATATGAGCAATAAGCCCTATGAGCAATGAGCCGTATGAGCAAAAAGACCTATGAGCAAAAGACCCTATGAGCAATAAGCCGTATGAGCAATAAGCCTATGAGCAATAAGCCTATCAGCAATCAGCCTATGAGCAATGGTCCGTACACCGTTGAAATTATGCCGCTGTACGTATACATGAATTGCTTTTCAGCCTTTGAAATATGATTTAGAAATTCTTACTTCTGGTCAAGATATTGACAAGCAACCTTAGTTTTTTGCCCACCCTGTACAGCATCGATTCTTTCTGTGGGATAAAACCTATGACATCATGTCTCAGTTACTCCAGAAAAAGCATCTGGCTGCGAGACAAATACTCCATAAAACGCTTTGAAATAATAAAACAATTGATAGTCTTATAGGTTTGCGATGATGATGCAAAATTCACATGAGTGCGGAAGACAAGGGATATATATATATATATATATATAAGTGGCACAAAGCACAGAATGCTTTTTATATCATTTTTGACGATCCATATCCGACGTTATAGTCACGTGGATTGCCACAATGAGGTTGTCACTGACGGACCAGTTCAGATATCCAGCTGAAGGCTGGTCCGGAAGATCGCTTCGTTTTCTGTAAGCAGCGCGGGGCTAACATATCCCCATACATGAAGGTTGAAGAGCGCTGACTGGCTCAAAAGCGATACGCATGACTCCCTGGGTTACCACCACCATATCACATGTAGAGTTGATATAAGCATATGACACAAACACACACATACATAGACTAATATAGTATACACAAGCTCGATGCAGTGTTCGCTCTGTAGTCGGGAGCGCCTCTGAGTAGAGAGCTTGAAGAGGCGCTACAGAAATGGAAAAATAAAAATTTTAAAATTATTTTAACAAATAGCCTACACATAGCCGTCGCTCTAACTAATTACGACTCTGCACTGACTCACTAATACTCATCATATCCTTCCCCCTACAAGTTTCACTATATATACACCGGCCTTGATTTTCCTGTTAACGTCATGTTGCAGCTTATCCTCGTTAATCGAAATCCCCCATAAGCAGCAATCAGGATCATCGTTGTGACACAAGGCGATGGGGGCTTCCCTCAGCTTCCTAAGCTGCTGTGCTGCTCAGCTATTGCAATTAACCTCATGGTAATTGATTCGCTTTGTCGCTTGTGATTTCAGACAGGTATTATAGCTGCGAGCACCTGGACTTTTATTTATTGCTTTGACGGTTATGCAATATTCATGCTCTCTAAATAGTATGTCATAAATAGCATAGGCCTATTAAGCTCTCGTACCGGTCGACCTGTGCTATAGGGAGTATAGGCACACGCAGCTGCTTTTGTCCTCATCTCTTTTATAAATGCCGTCATCTGCGTTTTGTATCGTGCTGGAAGCATTCAGAACAGCATTCTCCGTCAATATATAATTATTATTGTGTCCTATATGTATTTATGTATGTATGTACGTACGTAGGGCCTATGCTTGTTTGTATGTGCGTATGTATGCATGTATGCATGTATGTAAGTCTATGTGTCTGTAATAATGTATATCATGCATGCAGGGCTGTACTGGCAAATTTTGAGGTGAGTACACTCTGATCTCATGAAAACCTTTTTTTAGTCATCCGGCAAAAAAACAAACATTTTAAACAGCCGTGTGCGCCTGATTTACTAACGTGTACGGTGTACCCTGCTTTTTTCCCGCGTATACCCTACTTTTCGGGAGGTGAGTATACGGTGCCGTTTTTCGCCGGAGGTGAGTATACGCTGTATACCCGCGTATACCCTCGTGTACAGCCCTGCATGCATGCTATAATTGACAAAGATTGACGGAGTCTGATATGCTTCTCTTGAAGACTTTTCTTGCATCATTCGAGGTGGAATTATATACTATAGCTTCGTATTTCGCAATATATACGATGGATATATAATATATGTATATATATATCCTACTACTTCGCAATGAAGGCTCTGCCCTAGGCCCCCTATTATATATAATATACACTGCAGACCTTGGACCACTCTTACTGGCAAATTCAATCCTTAGTCAATCCTATGCTGATGACCTCCAGGCATATGTTCACTGCCCAGCATCTGCCGCTACTGATGCGGTTCGAGAAATTTGTAGGGCTATGGAAACCCTGGAAGCCTGGATGTCTTCTAACCGTTTGCGACTGAACCCTACCAAGACGCAATATATCTGGTTTGGGACTCGTCAACAACTTGCAAAAATTGACATGAAAGCCTTAGCATTAGAGTTTCCTCTGATTACTTTCTCACCTTTTGTGCGGGACCTTGGTGTTATTTTAGACCAAGAGCTAACTTTCACTCGGCATATAAACCTACTATGTCGAAGCTGTTACTACCAGTTACGTCAGCTTAAGGTGGTCTCCCGTTCTCTGTCTTTTAGTGCCGCCTCTACTCTTGTTCACTCTTTCGTAGTTTCCCGCCTTGACTACTGCAGCACCCTCTATCATGGACTTCCGGCTGACCGGATTGGCTGCCTTGAACGGGTCCTCCGCTCTGCGGCGCGACTTGTTGGCCATATCCCAAAATATGGCCATGTCTCATCCTATATGCGGGATACCTTACACTGGCTCCCTTCTCCTCAGCGGATTGCATACAGGGTCTGTGCGCTGGTTAGGCGGTGCATTGAAGGACTAGCTCCACCCTACCTTCGAGAATTCTGTTGTTCCACCTTGGGAGTTCAGCGTCGATCGACCCTTCGATCGGCGAACCACGCTGAGCTTCTGGTTCCCCGCTCACGGACTGCTATCCGACAGCGTTGTTCATTCTCTGTTGCAGGTCCTACAGCTTGGAATGGTCTCCCTGTTACACTGCGCTTAATTCCCAGGGGTCACTCCGCTCTGTTCCTTAAGAACCTAAAAACTGTTTTATTTAGCCGTGGCTGGGCCGGGAGCGCTTCTGAGTAGCCTACCTTGAAGAGGCGCTATATAAATTTCTGAAATAAATAAATAAATAAATAAATGAAACGATGGATACATATAATCATATATACATGTACATGCATATATATATATACATATATATTACTATTCTAATGCACTTTCTAGATCAACATCGTGCTTGATGTGATGTAGTCTAAGTCATATATCCGCTAATATCTTTGCATGGTTGTGCCACTGCTTAGTGTCTTGTGCAATGGTCTACTGGCGCTATAGAAGTTGCAATTTCTTACTGCTGACACACCGCTTTTATGTACCAACCAGAGAGC